>PQWD01007341.1:0-68825 GCA_019425675.1 Leucinodes orbonalis | reverse complement strand
TTAAGACAACAGTAGAGTCTCGTTCAGAATACGGGCCTATAGTAGCTATCAATAGTTCGCCAAAATTGTACTGCAGCAAGCCATGCTTTCTCTTTTTTTCAGAAAGCTGAAATGTGCATTTAAATATTGAGCATCTCTTCTAAGCTCTGCTTTTTAGCTTTAACGCTTGACAAATTTCTGCTTTTGAATTATTTTCAAGCCCAAGTTCACTGCTTATAATTTAACTTTGTTTTGTCGAGTTTTATTACTTTATTATGTAAATTTATAGAAATTATCATTATCATCATCACCAGCCTATAACGTCCCACTGCAGGGAACAGGCCTTCAAATACAGTATAACGATGGTGAGATTGGGCCGTAATCCACTAACTCACAAACATATTTAATGAAATACAGACCAAAGAACAGTTTTGACTGTGTTCTAAAAAACCTTTTTTTTTCCTATCCTCTTCATGTTATTTTCTATTTCTATCATTTATTTAGGTGATGAGCCCAAAGGCCTGTACATCCTGGTGTCGGGTCTTCTCGAAGCATCGTATGAGCCTCCCGATACAGACTTGGATGAAGCTATCCCGAACTACGAATTCCTGACTGACCTGAAGTTTGGGGACCCCAGTCAAGACTACATCGTCTCTGGGAATGCCGTGGGCGTGTTGGGGGGTATACTTCTGCTTCTTTACAAGCATTTTTTTTGTTGGCAACATATTTACAGCTTTAACAGGCAAGTGGCGATAGATTCTCCGATCAAAGAAACCAACAACGGGTATGAAAGCCAATACCGTTAATGTTATGCAAAGTAATGTTAGGTTAACATTAACCTAAGCCTAACCTAACCTAACATCTGTCATCTCGGGTGACGAGCGTAGGGCAGTGGGCTCAGTGGTGTGGACTGTCGCCTTCCTACCGGGAGGGCTGAGGTTCAAATTCCGACACGTACCAATGTATTTTTGAATTTTCGAAAAATATATGTACGTTATCCGACGCTCTTACGGTGAAGGAAAACATCGTGAGGAAACCTTCATGCACGCCTGCGAAGAGATTCGAAGGTTGTGTGTGAAGTCGTCCAATCCGCTCTGGGCCCGCGTGGACGACTAAGGCCTAATCACCCTATACGGGTAGGCTCGTGCCCCTCGGTGGGGACGTTTAATGAGCTGATGATGATGACTGTTTTTTTTTCTTCAAAAGTACACATACTAACCCAAACTTTTGCTTTCTGCCAAACTGTGCAACAATTTTTCCAATTAATTACCACCTTCATTCGTCATGATGAGGCGTATCATTTACCACTAGGTGAACTTGTTTTTCGGAATTTGGCCGCAGGTGGTCTTCACAGCTTTACCGGACAATTGGCGAACGCAGATGGCTCTCAGCCCAAAAATTTATGCAACGAGCCTAAGGGTGTCGTAGAGTGGGACGCGAACCTCAGCTTAGGACTTTGCAGGGGGGGCTAGGCAACCTAGTATTAATTAGTAGCGGTACCTAGTACCGGTAACGCGAGTACACTAGGTGAGCGAACTGACTGTCCCGTTCATTCTTTAACATAAAAACCCAACGATGGTAATAATAATCGGTTATAGCGGTTCCGAGATTACCATACAAGCTCTGAATTCTCAAAGCAGATAAAACTTACGTCCTACTATTGATGTTTAGGTCCTAACTAATCGGCCATACAATTACACGGTGCGATGCGACTCCGCGGTGCAAGCTTACTACATCACGATAGCCGTCATTAAAGAAGCCTTCAACATAGCACCGCATCCTATAATGGGGTAAGAATGTTTATACTAGCGACCCGCCTCGGCTTTTGCACAGGTATTTGGATTTGTATTTATATCCGTTTTTTATATAATATAGCCTATGTCAGCAAGGGATAGAGTAGCTTTTTAACTGAGAATATTTCGAATTAGTGCTGTAGTTTCGGAGCACCTGTTACCTGCAATTCTTACCTCTTTATAATATTAGATTAGATGAACCTAAACATGTGTGATGCAAGGGGACACAGCATTGTGCAACCTCACTTGCTCGTGCTACAGAGATTACGACCTACCAAAACACACGTGACCAGAGTGTGGGTTGGCGGTACTTTTTTTACTCCAGACATTTAGCGTCCCGATCAGGTACAAATAGGGACGCGTCCCCAGGTCCCTAAAAATCAGGACGTCCCTCGCAATTCGGGGCTCCTGGCAATACAACTGGTAACCATATTCCCTCAACGCAACACAACGCCCGCGTTGATTCACACCGGCTTTCTTGCATCACTCCGATGGAAGCATTTGTGCAGAAGGCTCTCCCACACAAGTTGTTTTCTAGCCTCGAAGCAGCAATGTGGCGTGAGATAGGAATCAAGCTTGCGATGATGGTACTGCCGTCAGTGCCTGCGTACCACGCGTGGTCTGTTGAGAAGCTCAGCATGAGGCTGGAGCATGCCTTCGTGCCGTGCCTCAAGGCTTTTAAGGTAACTTGTAAATGCATTAGTTGGAACTAGTAGGTGCGAATTGTCATAATAAACTGAATCACCTAATTGTACAAAAGTAAAGACGTCGCTACTGCGCTAGGGGAAGATTAAAGAGAAAATGGAGGACTAGGATATAACTATGGCGCAAAATGCAGGAGATATAGGTTGAAGAGCCAAAGGGATGTTTATGAAACTACCCTACATAACATCATGAGTAAACCTGCGTACACCTATGAAGAAATTTAAAGGTTGCGCGTGTAGTCGGCCAATCCGCACTAGGCCTGCGTGGACGAGTATACACCCGCGTAGGGGAAGGCTCGTGCTCTTCGGTGGAGACGAATAATGATCTGACGATGACTTACTTTCAGGTATTCGTGGTAATGAGCTCATGGAAGACATCATACTGATTGACGGGGTTTGCCAGGACATGGCCCCGAGAGTGTTTCAACCTCCTTGCTACATACCAAGGTATATTCAGTCTATTTATCCTTTTACTTGTCCGGCTCGTCCCAATTTAGCACACGCGTTTTTCATTCAGGTTAAAGTGTCCATTAGTAGCGGTGTCAATGTGTTTTCGAATTTTCGTAAATGTACGTTGTCCGACGCTCTTACGGTAAAGAAAAACATCATGACCACACCTGCGCACGACGCGATTCAAAGGTTGTGCGTGTAGTCGGCCAATCCGCACTGGGCCCGCGTGGATGACTAAATCCTATACACCCTTTACGGGTAGGCTCGTGCCCCTCGGCGGCGGGGACGTTTGATGAGCTGATAATGAAGAAATTGTAAGGTTTTTAAATTTTATGCAACAGGACCGCACATCGCTTGATCTTCCCAAAGTCTTCGCAGTTGATGGTCTCCAACTCGTGTCCAGAGACCAAGCTGCTCATCATCCCCGCTAAGGATACAGACGAGCTGGACATCATGGAAGACGAGATCGACGATCTACAATGCGAACTGGTGAGTGTAATCCAGAACCATAGGTATGAGTTAAATAAAGTTCTTCTTCTTTAACATTTCTAGCTGTACCTTCATCATCATCAGCTTTATAAACGTCCCCGCCGAGGGGCACGAGCCTACCCGTATAGGATGTAAAGGCCTTAGGCTGCAACCTTTGAATCTCTTCGCAGGCGTGCGTAACAGTACCTTGGCAGATCCCAAATTGTTTGACCTAAGAAAACGCCATAGACCGTCTTTGCTGGTGACAGAATAGAATACAACACCGTTACGCTTCCCGCGGGTGTCGTTTCTCTTTTAGGTAATATTGTATTAGAATAAGTATAATATAAATATTGTATAATAATATATTATTGTAGAGCGTCGATGGCTCATTGGTGTGAACTGTTGCCTTCCGATCCGGAGGATGCAGGTTCAGAACCGCCACGTACCAATGAACTTTCGAATTTTCGGAATTATATGTACGTTTAGAGCGTCGGTGGCTCAATGGTGTGGACTGTCGCCTTCCTACCAGGAGGGCTGAGGTTCAAATCCCGACACGTACCAATGTGTTTTCGAATTTTCGAAAATATATGTACGTTATCCGACGCTCTTACGGTGAAGGAAAACATCGTGAGGAAACCTTCATGCACGCCTGCGAAGAGATTTGAAGGTTGTGTGTGAAGTCGTCCAACCCACACTGGGCCCGCGTGGACGACTAAGGCCTAATCACCCTATACGGGTAGGCTCGTGCCTCTCGGTGGGGATATTTAATGAGCTGATGATGATGATGTACGTTTATCCGACACTCTTACGGTGAAGGAAAATATCGTGAGGAAACGGCTAAGAAGAAATTCAAAGGGTGTGCGTGAAGTTGGCCAATCCGTACTGGGCCCGCAACGACTTAGTCTCTACCTATACGGGTAAGCTCGTGCCCCTCGGTGGGGACGTATAATGAGCTGATGTGATGCTTCGCAGGTGTCCAACATATCATCCCGGTGTCTGTACCATCGCGTGATTCGAAAGTTATCAAGCGACAGTCGCTCAGCCGTGGTGAGGCGCGGCAGAAAACGACGCCGTGGTGCTGCGAGGCGGGTCAACTATAGAGAATCGGTGTGGGGGAAGCAGATATGTATGTTGTTTTTTTTATATTCAAACAGAATAAAAGAGCAATAACTTTTTTTTACGAGGATTTATTCCTCTTGCTTGGAAACGCCAGCCTTTCCTTAGGACTTGCGCAATTTCGTCAAGGTAAGGATAAAAAAGCTTGTATGAAAAGATTGATGTGTGTGAATGAAGCTAGGGAAGTATGTCAGGACCGCGCAGTGGCATTCCACCATCTCTGCCAACCGCTCTGGGACCAAGGCGTGAGCTTTATTCATTTATTTTACGAGGTTATAGAGGTACCCAATAAAAAAAAATACAATTGAAAAGTTTGAACGAGAGACACTCCCAAAGTGCTAAAAATGTCCCCCCTCCCCCTTTCTATTAAATTTGATCGATTATTTAAACGATATAAAAACTATTTTCTCTAGCCACTCCTGCCATCGGGGCGGACCAGAGTGAAAAAGAACTCAGCTCGAAGTATTACAAGCCAAGTATCAGCGATATGGTAACCATTTCAATATTTAAACCATTGAAATTTTAATGAAAATTATGCCTTATAAGTACCTTAATAATTTTCGATCGGCACGTTTAGCGTGAAGCCTGTATTATGGGTACTAAACAAGCGGATAAACATAATTATATATTATTTTTTTGTAAATACATTCATATTATGCATAGAAAACACCCAGACCATTACACACAGACATGTTCATGCACACAAATGTTTGTAGGTACTGCCCGAGGATCGAACCCTTGGTGTAGCAGCCGACGTCACAACCGCTACACCAAATGGGTCGTTTAAATGTATCTTTGGACAATACTCACGTGCGTTCTACCACAGATAATATAATATAGATATTCTATACTTCAACCCTTAATATAAGCAACCATGTTAACGCTACGCTATCGGCCCCTTAATTTCTGTAGGTTACACTGAAAGTTGATAATGTTTGTGTAAAAATCCCAGATGCACGGAAATCGAACCTGGAACCCTTGATGCGTAGTGGACTTTTTAATCGTAACACCATATCGGTTAAAAAAGAGGAAATTGTATAGGTAGGTACACATGGCAAAAAATTAATAATCGTAGAATCTAATGCCTAAGAAAAAAACATCTTTTTTACAGCAACCTGAAAAGTTGGAATCGTCTAAGAAACGGAGTGAGTTATATCATAAATTAATTTAATTATGATGGTACCAACTTGTTCCATCAACCAGTCCACAAAATCCAATTATTGTATATTCATCCTCGTAAATAGAAAAGGATCTCAGTTAATATGTTAGTCCACATCCTTCATCATCATCAGCCCACTATACGTCCCCACCAAATGGCACGAGCCTACCCGTAAAAGGTGTAATAGGCCTTAGTCGTCCACGCGGGCCCATTGGCCGACTTCACACTCAACCTTTATACCTTTCGCAGGCGTGCGCAGGTTTCCTCACGATGTTTTCCTTCACGGTAAGAGCTTCGAATTAACGTAAATTTAATTTCGAAAATTTGAAAAGACTGGTATACGTGGCGGGATTTGATCCTACACTCTCCAGATCGGAAGGCAACAGTCTACACCAATGAGCCACCGATACTTTTAGCTTGAAATCATCGCGGGTGGCTGGATGAGTAAAGCGGAGGACCGGATTTATAGCGCAAATTGGGGAGACCTGTGTCCAGCAGTAGACTGCAATAGGTTGGTTAAGAGAGAAAGAAAAATAGGTTTAAATGCAAAAATTTACAATAGCGTACTAATGTTCTTGATTTTCAGTAATAATAGTATAATTATATCATTAATTTTCAGGCGAAATACTCTTAAGTGAGGTGGTATCGACGACGGCCCCGCGACACCCGGTGGCCCAAAATCCTTCGGAGGAAGAGGTATGAGATCTAGAATAAGTGGATGGCCGTTAGAGTAGACGAGTTCTGGAGTGGAGACCGCGTCTTAACAAGCGTAACGAAAGACGCCCTCCGGTCCGATAGATTGACGACTTGCGAAATGTTGCTGGCTGGTGGATGAGAAAACCGGAGGACCGGGATATCTGGCACGAAATGGGGGAGACTAATGTCAAACAGTGGACTGCGACAGGTTGAAGAGAGAAGGAGATATCAAAGATCATACAAGTTTTAGTAAACCAGCCTATATCGACCCACTGTCGAACACAAGCCTTTTCATCCGGCGTAGCTATGAAAATGGGCCGGAACCCATCATTATCATTATAGCCTTAAATGTCCACTACTGAACATAGGCCTCCCCTAATGATTTTCACGCCGACCGATCGCTAGCAGCTGACAACCATCTGGTTGGGGGTCGGCCTATGCCACGCCACTCAATATGGTATGTTCTATGTTATTAAGGTTGCTTTCCGCACTTAGTCCAAGCAGAGGATTATTACGCGTGAGCCATGGTGGCCTGCTTGTCACTCCAGCCAGCCCACCTCCCTCCAAAAGCAGATTAATCTTCCCGGTCTTCTCAGAACGTCCGCAAGTGTTACCGGTGAACTGATAGTTTCCTTGCGGATCTGGGCCATGCCTGTGCACCTAAGGAGCACATGCGCCACCGTTTCCTCCTCCTCCATGCACGCTCTGCACAGAGGACTGTCCATGGAAATGCTTGTTTAGTGAGCATCAGTGATGGTCCAAACCAGTCTCAGACTATATCGGTCCATACGTAGAAGACTGTATAGGCGTTTCCTGTCCAGGACTACATAGCATGGCCTTGGATCAATGCGGTACCTATATAATAATTTCAGATTTACAACACGTTGCTGTCGAAGCTTAAACGTCGTTCCCATGAGAAGCAATAATTTAATTAGTGTGGAGTCTCGAGGTTAAATGAAACTCGTAGGCGACGCCGTGTTTATTTTCCTTAGATAAACAATCAACCAACTACATCAAAAAGCAAAATCTCACTCAAAAAGTGTCCGCGGCTTAAATATGCCCATCGCGTCAGTTGGGCAGAGTTGTTAGTTTGTGTTAGTCTAAGATATTTTCTTTATAAAATTGTACAACTAGTATTATATACACTAACTTAGATATGTGTGTGACGGATTCCACAGACTGTAATACCTTTACCAGTAAACTGGTTCCATAGGCGTACGAAATAGGTACCTTTATTATCATATCATTATCATAGATTGGCTATTTGGTTTTAATTTGAGACGTCGGCTATTACACTAAGGAATCCGGGTTCGATCCGCGGGCAGTACCTACCTACAAACATTCGTGTTCATGAACATGTCTGTTTGTATTGGTCTGGGTTTTAGCTATGTATAGTATGTATTTACAAAAAAGTATATAAGTATGTTTATCCGTTGTTTAGTAACCATATTACAAGCTTCACTTGGGCTAAATAGCGCTGTATATATTTTTAATTTATAGACTGGCAAACGAGCATACGGTTCACCGGTGGTAAGGTGCTTAAAGAGCAGTGTGTTCCGGCCATTAAAAAGGGAGTTTTTTACTCTCTTTTTAAGAGAGGAGGGATTTGGCTCCCCAGTAAGTTTCTTTAGCCGGTATCCTCTAGTAGAATAACCCATTCCTGACGAAGCTTGACTGGCCCACACTTAAAAAATAAGACTGCTACACTGAGATACCTAGCAAAGTACCAACCTACGAATATTTCAGGAGGAACGTCTTCTTCAATAATTAATATATCCACCATCAGCCCATATAGTCCTACTGTAGAGCAGGCCTTAAATCATGGCTCTTCGACCAAAACCCATTTCAAGTGCCCAGGAGTTGGCATTTAGTCATGATTTAAGGTGGAGGCGGTTGGATTGATTTGTGTTAAATAATTAAAGTTTGTTACTAGTTTATTTATAAAATATTTTACTGTTTGTATATGATCATTTCGAAGAATTCTATTTGTATTTGTTTTACCAAGTTTTATCAATAAAATATATATTTTTAAATTATCACTTCTATTTTTAAATGTCACTTAATCAAAATTGCCTAGGCTCGTTGTTGAAATGTTTAAGGCCAGACAGAGACATGACAGCCATCTGCGATCGCCAAATTGCCTGGTGAAGCTGTAGGCCATCAGCGGTCAACAGATGTAGTTTTGATAAAATTGTTTTTAAAAAGTTGGAGCAGACGAGTTTTGGAGTGGAAACCGCGACTTGGCAAGCATAGCGTAGGACACCCTACAGCCCGATAAACCGACGACTTCCAAAAGGTAGAGACAGGATGAGGAAAGCGGACATCTGGCTTAAAATGGGGGAAACCTTTGTTCAGCAATGAACTATAGATTGAAAAGAAGAATAATAAAAGCCTTTAAATTCCAAACATAATTTATTCATTCAAAAATTCAACATGTCATTTTCAGTCTTAAAATAAAAAGCGTAGTCCATATCTTAAATTAGAACTCCTCTACATATCTACTGGGAAGAGTAATCTCACTCCAGCCCTCTTTGTTGGACTCTTGTATGGGGAGAACTTCTGCGGCGTCTTCCTCGGAGATCTTCTTACACTCTTCTCTTGACTCACCATTCTGTTTTGTTCTTCCTTCATCAATTTCAACTCTTTATACGCTGCCTCTAGAAGTCTTTTCCAATCATCGTATGGTTCGATTTTGGGTTCCAGAGATTCTTCTTTTTTAGCTGGAACATCGACGTCCATCTGCTCATCTGCATCTAGATACACAAAGAAATTGTTTACAGCCTATAACGTCTAACTGGAGGGTACAGGCCTTCCCGCACAAAAAAAACATATTTTGACGATAAATATATATACTTATTGTGTAGCGGAATGGCCATATAATGGCCGAATTTACAATGGCATACACTTAATAATAATAACTCTTTATTTCACAGATAACAATGATCCATTTATTTTTTAATGTTAGTAACATCACTTGAGTTAAAAAATATATATTAATATAAATTGAAAATTAATTTCCTAACAATTGGATTAAAATAAAATTGTACATACCTATCAAATTAAAATCGCAGAATTTTATTAGGCATAATTTCGTTAGGCATAACATTAATTTTGTGCGACCATTACTTAGCATAGTACGGGCTGAAATTTGGCATGCAGGTCGATGTTATGACGTAGGCATTCGCTAAGAAAGGATTTCGAATAATTCTACCTCCAAGAGGATAAATAGGGGTGCAAGATTGTATGAAACTTTGTCAATTTTAAACCAATCGGGCTGAGACGCAGCATGCAAAATGCAACTATGAACTAGGCATCCTCAAAGAAAGGATTTATATAAATTCCAGCACTGAGGGGATAAAATAGGGGATGAAAAATAATACTTCTTAACGTGGTCGAAGCTGCGGGCAACAGCTAGTCTAGTATATAGTTTGGGCTCCCATCAAGTGCCAACATTGCAAATTGACGACCCATTTGATGTTATTGTTGAGACATCTGCTACTACACCAAGGTTTACAGGTTCGATCCCGGGCAGTACAAACATTTGTGTGCATGAACATGTCTGTTTATATTGTTCTGAGTGTTTCTATGTATAATAAGTATGTATTTAAACAAAAACTAGATACATAAGTATGTTTATCCATTGTTTAGTACCCATATTACAGCTAGCCCCAAATTATCTAGACTAAGGCCACCTAGATGGCGCTGTGTGAAAAGCAAAATTAGCTGAACTTATAGGCAGTTCCGACCCCCCAACGAGGTCTGAGAATCTTTATCATACAATCCTTCTTACAATTCAGAATAAAAATACATAAAAAATAATACCCTCAATATCTGTCTTCTTACAAGGCCTGCCCTTCTTCTTAGCGACTGCAAAGTTCAAGTCGACAAACTTCGCCCAATCTCCATCCAACTTCGCCCACTGTGCAGGCTTCAAGCGGGACTTCTCTATCAACTTGCTTTTAGATACTTTCACTTTGTTCACCCTGAAAATGCGATATTAAATAGGCTTAGAATCATACAAAACCTTGATATTAAGTCTCACTGTATAGCACAGGCCTTCTCATAGAGCAGGGGCATATGAAGATAGCGTCGGTGAGGACTGTTGCCTTCCGATCTGGAGGGTGCAGATTCAAATCCCGCCACGGTAAAGGAACACATCGTGAGGAAACCTGCACACGCCTGCGATGAGATTCAAAGGTTGTGCGTGAAGCCGTCTTATCCGCACTAGGTCTACGTGGATTATGTTCATTCTCATAGACACTTGTTGCTATCCATTAGCGACACGTTATTGAGCCCGTGTCGTTACTGAGCGCACGGCAACTTTTCTTGCGAGTTTAAAACTGTGCTATGCATACTCCTCTTATAAGTGAATTGTGTTCTTTAAGAGAAATAAATATCTTAAACCGTAAACCGTAAAATTCGAACACATTGGTACGTGGCGGGATTTGAACCTCAGCCCTCCCGGTAGGAGGGGACCAGTACACAATATTGAGCCACCGACAACTTTCGGTAGTTTGTCTTCAATCTAAATAATAAATAAATACTAAGAACATAGAGGCAGACACCAAAACCCAGCAAGCCAGCTCAATACGGATAGTTGGGTGTTATTTACAATCATCATCCCTACATTGCGAAAGGTCGCTGGTGGAAGCTGAATGAGGAAAGCGGAGGACCGGGATATCTGGCGCAAAATGGGCCTAAAACCTATGTCCAGCAGTGGACTGCGATAGGCTGAAGAGAGAGAAGAGGGATCCTCACATATTAGAAACTACCATGTTACTAGATGGTAGACTTGATACTGGTTCGTCTAGGTAGGTACCACGCAACAACCCCCCTGCCTGGGAGACGTCAGGGCGTATCCGGACGTCTCACTTTAGCGTGAGGAGGCCAGGCAAAGGATGGGCCGACCGCCTGGGCACCCCCCTCCGGTGATTGCGAAAGCGACTCGGGGAGGCCCGACCCATAGGCGGGTGTGGATACGCCGGAGTGGGGTTTAGTGGGTAAATTCGTCGTCGTGGCGCACCCTCTCATTTCTGAGAGGGTCCGCCACGGCGACAAACTAGTCCCACATATCCGCGCCGATGCCTCGATGTTCTGGCGCGGAAGTCGAGGACTTCCCCACTCCGTATAAAAAAAAGGTAGGTACCACTTCAGTGCCAGATATAGTCCCGTGAAACAGGAGTGTTTTGCACTTCTGTGTTGGGATGAGGGCACTGTAGCTAGTGAAATTACCGAGTATGGAGACCTAACTTCTGTTATCTGGGGTGACAGACGGAGAGTGACATTGATGGGGTATAATAACTGTCTATCAGTTGTTGGTCTCCTTCAAATCCGCTCTGTCATGGTCAGACGTATCACTTACTATCAATTGAGCGTCCTGACCGTCCTGTACCCTTAAAACATTAAAAAGCTGTTTTTACAGCTAACATGCCTTCCAACTCTGATGGACATACAATACTCAATCTTCAATTTATATTCAAAATCTTTACCTGCAGGCTTGATAAACTGCCATACACACATATTGTGGAAGACTCAGATCCAATTCCTAAAAATAACCAAACCAAAAAAAGTAAAGAAAAAAACAAAGTAAAAAGTACACTCAAACAAAATAATATTGCAAAATATTGTTTTATAATAAATAATAAACAACTTTCAAGCACAATCAAACCTCCTCTGTGGTCTTGTGCGTTATGCAATTTTCCCAGTTAAGTTAGCACATTGCAGGGTTAAACACCTGATTCGTCATCATCATCAGCTCATTATAAGTCCAACCCAGGGTCACAAGCGTACTAGTAAAGGGTATACAGGCCTTAATCGGATTGGCCCGACTTCACGCACATCCTTTAAATATCTTTGCACACATACACAGGTGCCTCACAATGTCCACATTCACCGTAAGAGCGTCGTATAAACATAGATACTGCGACATACACCTTATTTGTATTTCATGTTTAATTTTTAGCTTTTAATTTACAAACAAATTAACTAATGTTTATGCAACAAATAAAACATTTCTTCTGCTTTCTAATTTCCAAAATTCGAAAAGACATTGGTCCGTGGCAGAATTTGAACCTGTGCCATCCCGAGCAGAGGTTAACAGTCAATACCAATGAGCCACTAATGCTGATTGTCTGAAAAGGAAGGTGAATCCATGCTTTGGAGGCTATGTTAAGTAACTAGGCCAGGTTGACAACCCATTTAGTGTTGCGGTTGAGACGTCGACTGCAACATCCCTGATGGGGTTATTTCCCGGGCAGTCCAAACATTTGTGTGCATGAACATATCTGTTCGTAATGGTCTGGGTGTTTTTTATGTATAATATGTATGTATTTATGAAAAAAAATTATAAGTATGTATATCAATTGTATAGTACCCATAATACAGGCTTCACACTTAACTTGGGGCTAGATGGCGCTGTGTGAAGGTCAGTGGATATTTATATATTTTATTTTATATACTACCAGATAATGGATGGTAGTTGTAAACACACCAATCCCCATAAGCCAGCTTAGTTGGTCACAGGCCAAAGTTCTTGAGTGGGACATGATGATGATAGTGATCTAACCTGTATCAACTATTACCATTTTAGACTGTTTCTGGTAATCACTCAGTATCCTGTCTGCCAATTCTTGCACACTGCTGCACTGAAGACTGTTGCACAGTATCATTGTGGTTAAATTATCATCGTTAAGTTCTAACATGTTGGAAACTGTTTTGCGACAGTTATTGTACATGGCCGGTTTGAGGCCTGAATATTTTATTGCAGTTTTCTGAAAACAAATTAATAATATTATGTATTTATTTCACCTTGAACAAGTTAGTTATTATTATTCATTTATGTGACTTTGTTTAAATTAAAAATAGGTGGGTGTAAGCCAATGCCCTGAAAATCAGGGTTTCATATCAAATAGGTAGTTGATATGGATTGAAGACAAGTTATCCCAAAGACCTATCTTTTGGAAAACATATCTCAAAAAATTATTTTACAGGTTACATGAGAATTTTCCAGATATGGCTGTGTGATTGGGAATTCCCTGAGACAGTGGAACATCTACTGTTTTGTTCAAACTATTTATATTTATGGCATCTAGTTGGTTAAAGGGTGATTGAAATAGAAAAGCGATGCTATTTCTAGAAAGCTATATCAAAAATAAGAAGGCCATTTTTAATGATAGGTTTACATCAAGAAATAGTTGAAATAGTCAAAACTGTTAGGTTGTAGGCTTAGGTAACAAAAGACCAGTACATAATCAATCAGTGTCCCTCTTCCAGGCAGTGGTAAATATTAACCCACCATTATTGAAAAAGGTTTATATGGGTGAAATTTTCAATTTATTCTTTAAAATAGAATACATACTATTGACTTATCAGTCTCCAGTCATTTGATATCAAATTGACTTATAACACATATTTAATAATGGCATACCATATCCAATTCTGATCCAAAAATACCGGCTGCCAGGTCCAAACAGATAACAGTTCTACTAGTATCAGTCATGTTGCTACCAGCTATCAATTTGGTCTGTAAAAGACGTTCGAACTCTGCTGCTTTGCTGGAAAAAATAATACAAGTGAGGTGTAAGTAATTAATACATTTACATCAGAAATTTTTGTGTAAACTGAAAATAACTAAATAAAGTGATACTAACGAACATGCAGTGACTGAAAAAATGAGCTTACTTTACAACTTTATCTTCATCGGCAAGGCCGAGTCTTGTAGCTAAAGTCCTAAGAGTTCTATTATGCACGGCCATAATTGTAAAATTAATTAAAATTTGAATTTTTTAAATAGTTTTCCAATATTTTTATATATATAAAATATGAAATTGAAAACAAAATACCGCCACTTAGTAACTGTCACTGTCACTACTGTAAAATGAACTAAAATGTCAACAAATTGACAGCATTTCTAGATGTTTTTCATTCGTTCCACTTGGAACAGGCTAAGGTCATAAACCATGTCCTGCCTCGTCCTTAGAAAGTTTTTTTATTCAATTAATGATAAAATTAGTGATGATCGATGCATGATAGATGAATTCCCTCTCTTCTGTATAAGTTTCAGCACAGATGTGAGACTTTATTTTAATAAAGTCTCACATCTGTGCTGAAACTTTTAAACCTTACGCGGTTTGAAAGAACTCAAAGTGACCGTTGTACTTTCACTTGCCAACACGCGTTACCGAATACTTAATGATTAATAAATGTATATTAATGGTGGACATTAATATACATTAACATTCCATTAAATACAAAATTTAGTAAATAACACAAAACTGACGACATGACACTTCACTTTTCCGCCCAGAAGTCATCACAGCTTTATATTATAAGTTTTAATTTATTATGCTGAATTAGACACTTAAAAGTATCAAATGATTTATTGGCGCAAATCAACATTTAATATTTTTTTATAATAGTTTTATTTAAGAATAGGTATAAAGTTTTACAATGGTCGATTAATCTGCTTGACTCCTCTTTTTATGTAAAGAATATATTATGTACGAAGTATCTAGTAAACCTAAAAACTCATTATAATACGTTTTGTATGGGTTGAGAATATTCAGTAGTATTTTAGTATTTATGAAAGATTATTTGAGTTAACCCTGTCAGGCCGCCTGAAAAATTATCTCGACTCACTTTTGACCACGCCCCTTTATCTCGATTTAGCTGAACTTCCAATGATAAAACACCTTTCGTATCACAGAAGGCGACATGTTGATTTTTTTCTAGGTTCTGTGAAGCCGATACGAGATCGCTGTCATTTCTACAAAATGTCTTTGTAGTTATCAGGGTGTAGGTCATTTAATTGTAGTCATATTAACTAAATTGTGCTAATTTTCGTATGTTAAACGGATTAAAACATAAAGAAGAGGATTCACTCCACCCGAAATAGGGGTGTGTATGTAGTGATACACCGATATAGATTTGTATCAAAATAATCCAAAGCTATTTATAAATATTATTTTCTCAGCTTTTACTTATGTTCAAACGTTAATAGTAACGTCTGGTCTATAATTAACTCGTGAAAGTTTATAAATATTACAGTATTCTATGGTGGACTTGTATGTTGAGTTGGTCACACGAAGGTTGCCATTTTTCAGTGGGAATATTTAGTGTGTGGTGATATCGGGGCGTTATCTGTCTTCCGCGAGGTGGCCACCGAGCAAGGGCCGTTGTGCTGAGGCGGCCGTGCGTGTGTTATAGTCGCTGGTGTGGTGATTTCAGGTTTGAGATGCAACTAGTGTCAGTGAAATCGAGGTAATAGAAGTGCGAGTGAGATAGTGCGGAGTGTGATGATGCGGGCGCTGTGAGCGTGCACAGCTTCACCACGGCTTCGTCTGTGGCGGGAGGCGCGCGGGGAGCGGAGTCTCCTTCGCAGGCCAACCAAGACACCGTGGATAACGCCACTCCCACCTGCTGGTGAGTCCTTCACTCCTATGTTTATGTTATCTGGTTTGCTCATGTAAAACATTGGTTTCTGACATCAGCCTAACCTCTATGTATGATTTATCTCAACACTGATTACACACCTACTATATCTTTGTTAAATCAAGTAATGCTATCATCATATATCAAATTTATGATGGTGAAACTGCTCCTTTGTAACCAGTGTGAAGTAAAGATATTTGGTATAGTATCATTGTTGTGAGTTGCCATTGTGATTGGTGTCATTCAAAATTTGTTTGTATGCAAGGTTATGGTTTTGTTTTAACTGTTAACAATATTACAACAACTTAAGGATGTACCAATGAGTTCTAGAAGATTATTTAGATATAGGTTAGGTCCAATAAAAAGTTCAAACAATTAAGGTAGTATTAGTTAATTATTTTGGCTGTTAATAGTTCTTGAGTAGGCAATTGGCTCTTCACATGTCAATGTTTGCACTTTTTTCTATAAACTGATATGTCTTCAATGAATTACACCAAATCTTACTAACCTGATGTGTCCCGGTGAAGCTGTATTTATAATAGTTGTTAATACAAACATAACCGTGAAATTCTATCAAGATACCTACTAAAAGTTTAGGTAGTGAAAACCTGAACTGAAATAGCATTTGTTACTCCAAATATTAGCCTAAAATGTACACTGCTATAAGAAAGCCTCTCCTTTTGATTTTTGACGATCCCTTGCAGTTAACATTCATCTGCTACCAACCACCTTATTTATTTGTATAGGACAGTTTAAAAGACATACACTTATTACATTGACATATATAATAAGCTATACAAACATGTAGTGATGCCTTAATTACAACCAGGTCATCTGTCATTTTATTGGTTTTCTATGATATCATATATAATTATGTGCTTTAATGGCATTATTTGTTTTGTTGTCATAAATGAAGATTCTTTGCATATCTGTTTATTTAATGTGAACTATAACTTTAAACTTAACATTTAACCTAAAAAATATTAAATAGATTATTACAATAAATGTTTAACACAAAGTTAAAAGTAGAAATGACATCCAGATGGAAATGTCATTCTGGACAAAATAGGATCAACATAATCTAGACAGAATAAAAGATTTATGTATTTTCTGTCATATGTAATCACTTAATGCAGAATTTAGGGTTTACGAGTTCAGGCATTTCTATGATGTCAATATTATTATGTAAGAAGTCCATCTTATGTGTAATATAAGTATCTGATAAATAACTTGCTGAAACTCGTTTTCAAGGACATGATTGAATAAGTTAGCAACTAGCTAGGCAGTGACTTTTATGAAAAAAGGTAGCAACCACAATGGTCAAAGACTAGCTGGGTATAAAGTGCTTATAAAGGATAGATTTCCTTTTGCCTGTCTGCAATAAGGTTGTCTACCAGACAGCCTAACTGGTCATAAGAGGCAGCTGACTTTTATAATACATAAAAATGTGTTAGATAAACAGTATATTTAGAAATCCCACTGCTTTAGGTCAAAATATAGATGTATATCAAAAGTATAATGGTTAAGAAGAGGAAGAGGTGTGATCAAGGTACCCACACAGATAACCTTATAGAAGTTCTACATGACAGTATCAGATTCAACTTATGATCATCGGTGGCATTTCTGGTAAAAAAAGAATAAAATTTCAACCTCATTATATCAATACATTCCAATAGTTTACCAGTTATAAGGTTTTAGACCATTACCCATTAATCATAAATGTGGGTTTTCTAGGAAATGTTAAACAAATGGTGAATTTAATTTCAATTAATTATAAAGAGATGATAATTCTTCATGAGATGACTGGAAAGCTGATTCGCATTGCCATTATCTTAGATAAACAAAAGATAAAAGATCCATCAAATCTCACTAAAAAAGAAACATTATGTATTTGGCAAGAACTAACTAAAAATCTAATAAATTTAATTTAAATGTCTATTTATAAAATGTCAATTATCTACTATGTATGTATATTAATATTTAATATAGGTATACTAAAATAACCATTTTTTAAAAATCTCATGTCTGCTATTCTATTTATTCTTTCTTATTAGCAGAAAAGCTTAATAATAAATATTCACACAGCACCATTTAGCCACAAGATAAGCATGAAGCCTGTAGTATGGTTACTAAACAACAGATAAACATACTGATATATATATTTTAAATACATACATATTATACATAGAAAACACCCAGACCAATACAAACAGGCATGTTCATGCACACAATATAGCCCGGGGATTGAACCTGGAGCCCTTGGTGTAGCAGCCAATGTCTCAATCATTACACCACATGGGTTGTCAAAGTTGTGGCACAGCTAATTACCTGTTTGAAATTTGAGTGTGAACTTAAGTCCTGCAGTTATTAGTATAATAAAAACAAAATAAAATCTCTATATTTTCCCACAATTTTTTATTGTAGAAAAAAAAATAGTTGCATCTCAAGCTGGTGACTATAAGTAAATAACTTAAGCCATGTTCTAGTATGCATAATTTAGGAAAGCATTTAACTAGATTTGTAGTCATCCTTTCACCTTTGGCAAGTACTTTATGCAAATAGCCTTGAAGTTGTGAAAGACAATTTCATCTTGTCAAAATTAGGATAGAAAGAAATTTTCTGTAAACTATGTTCAGCAATGACTAGAATGAGGATAGGAGAATAGGTTTCTTATAAAACTTAAAATCACATAAGTTATTTCTTATAAAACTTGGTGGTGGTGGTGGTTGAAGTTTACAGAAAAATTGTACCAGAAAAAATGCAATGGCCAGGGAGCGAACATGTTTTCATTTATAACTTTTGACTGCAACATACAATTTGTTTCGATTTTTTTGTACATATTATATTATTCAGTCATTATGCTGCCTTCATGCAGCAGAATGTATGAGGGTGTAATGATAATAATGATTTATATTTTATACTAGCTGTTGCCCTGCGGTGTTACTAGTGGTATAAGATATTCTCTCGCAATAAAATATAACCTGAAATCGCTTCGTTAAGTCACGCGACGCCCGTAAAAAGTATTTTTTTAAATAAAAGGGAAAACATAATTCCCTTGTTACATCAGCTATTTGCCAAAAAAAGTCCCGTCCAAATCCATTCAGCGGTTTCAGAGATTATCCGGGACAAACAGACAGGCAGACGGACAGACAGACAAAAATTTAATAAATTGTAATTTTGCTTATAGTAGGACGATGCTGATATGGAAAGGAGACGCAGGGCCTTGTCTATGAGAGCGAACATGCTGGTTCGTAGATTTGCACGTTGTTCACCTAAAGTTAAGATAACCCTTTTTAGAGCATTCTGTACTTCTTTTTATACGTGTAGTCTGTGGGCTAAGTATAGTCGTAGGTCACACCATGATCTAGAGTACAATTTAATAATGCTTTAGAATTTTGATGGGCCTCGATATTGTAGCGCATCAGGGAGTTTGCGGACTTCAGAGTCGATTGTTTTTTACACAACAATGCGAAGAGATGTGCGTCCTGGTGCGCAGGGTGCGGGGCAGTTCAACAGTCTCCTGGACTTGATCGCCGGGAGGTTGGATTGCAAGTACATAAATCACTGCGCGCAATATCCCATGGAATTGTGCGGCAGTGATAATGCTATTGTAATTAATTTTATTTAATATTTGTGTTTTTTTTTATTTTTTATTTTTAATCATTATTAGTTATTTAATTTATTATTATTATTTAATCAACTGTGTGTTACTAACATTTTTATAAGGAAAATTGTTACTAACACATTTGTACTTGTATCTATTGGATCTATGTTGTCTGAATAAAGAATATTATTATTTATTATATGTATTTTTTTATCTGTGATATATATGTAATGTATCTATATATATTCATATGCATGAAAAAAACATTTTTTCTTTCAATATTACAGACACTCCAATTTTATTCTAATGGTCTGATCTCCCCACAGAAGCATAGGATTAAGTGATTACAATTTCAGATAATGTAATTGATATTATTATTAAATTTTCTGATGCTATTTCTGTAAAGTCAACACACTGATAAATGATGATATTGCAAGGTCACTAACACTGGGACTCACACAATAAACTAATTTATGATTAACCAGACTAAATCATCTCTCTGTAGGGTACAGGCCTTGCCACCGTCACCTACCGTATATGCTTAGTAGTGCGATTGTCCGACTTCACGCACAACCTTTGAATTCTTCGTAGGCGTACTCACGTTAGGGGTTAATGCCCGTTAATGGGGGAGACCTATGTCCAGCAGTGGACTGCGATAGGTTGAAGAGAGAGAGAGAGCTCACGTTCCTCTCTTTGGTTTCCTTCACCGTAAGAGCGTCATATACACGTACATATAATTTCCAAAATCAAAAAGACATTGTAGCGGGATTTGAACCTGACATCGGAAGTCAGCAGTCTAAACTTATGAGCCACCGATTTAACTACTTTATGATTAACCAGATTACAACATCTACGAGGATCTCGCTTGAAAGACCTCTCGACGACCCATTCGGTGTTGCGGATGAGTGGTCGACTGCAACACCAAGGGGGGTTCGATCCCCGGACAGTACAAACATTTGTGTGCATGAACATGTCTGTTTGTAATGGTCTGGGTGTTTTCTATGTTTAATGTGCATATATTTACAAAAAAAATATGTATATAAGTATGTTTATCCGTTGCTTAGTACCACAATACAGGCGTCACGCTTAACTTAGGGCTAGATGGCGCTATGTGAATGTCAGTGGATATTTATATTATTAAACCCTAATCTCGTGAGATTTGCACTCCCTAGGTACGGGCATACAACATGGCCATTAATGTCGTACCACCACGCAGGCTCATTGCGGATTGGTCGGTGTTACCATCCAAAGATAGAAGCCGGGAGCAACTTAGTCGTCACGCACAACCCTTGAATTTGTTCGTAGACGTGTGCAGGTTTTCTTACGATATTTTCCTTCACCGTAAGAGCGTTGGATTAACGTACATATAATTTCAAAAATGTATTGGTACGTGACAGGATTTGAACCTGCACCCTTCAGGTCGCAAGCAGCAGTCCACACCAATGAGCCACGCTGCTCTATTTACTTTTGAAATGTAATAACGTCACTAAATAACACCCAGAACCTTTAATGTTGTAGCAAACTTCTTAACCATAAAATATCCTTTTTAATTTTGAAGTTGTTGACTCTACAAGACACGTGACCAGCCCAATTCTGATATAATCATTGTGTTGTTTATTTATTACACAATGTTATAGAAAATCTATCAGACCTTGCTATGGTTTAATAGTGCTTACAAATTACATTTCCTAGTAGCATCTAAGTATGTTGTCAAGCCATTTGTATTGTTTGCGCCTAAGGTACTCGGTAATTGTGATATTTTCAAGATGAATGGCATAATTGATACTTATCGAATGTATATTGATTTGAAAACTTTTTTTTGTTACAAAGTGTACAGGGCGGTTAGGGCGCTCACTTGATGGTAAGTGATACGCCTGACCATGAAAGGGTGGCATCGATTGAGACTAACAACTGATAGAAAGTTATTATTCTTCATCAATGCGCCCGTCATCCGAGACAACAGATGTTTGGTCTCTTATATCCGGTAATTTTGCTAGCTATGCTACTGCCCCCCTCATCCCGAAACACAGAAATGCAAAACACTCGTATTTCACGTGACGATATCTGGCACTGCGGGTGGTACCTACCTAGACGACTCAGTACCGAGTTTACCACCACCTAATTATCTACATTACTTGACAGTGCCTCCGTGGACTGAGTCTTAAGTTTAAATCGCCGCGTGATGCGAAGGTAGATCGGTTTGAATCTCGCGGGATGAACGCATAGTGATAATCCCTTCAAGCGATTTTTCCTAGTTAGCACATTGCAGGCTCAATCAGCATATTGTCTGAAAATAAAGATGATTCCGTACTTCGGAAGGCACGTTAAGCCTGTCCCGGCTACGATCTTTAAAAATCGACAACCGAGATTCCGTCCCCGCCGGCGGGGGCCATCGTCGCGTGTCCCTGTAGGTTCCACAGTTCCTATTCGCGTAACCGGTGTGTGCCGGGCCGCTTTTCTCCCCAAACATATGTAAGGCTACCAACCCAGCAGAGGTTCGAGTCCCGTTCGGGAACCCCCTTAGGCTCGTTGTGTAAATTTTAAGGCTAAGAGCCATCTGCGCTCGCCAATTGCCCGGTGAAGCTGTAAAGGCCATCTGCGGCCAACGTTAGTAGTCAGTTCGAAAAAAAGCGGTATTTGAACCCTCGACCCCCGTATCACATAGCGAACGAAAGCCAATAATACTTAGACCACTAGACCATGGGGGTAGTTAGTCTGACATGTTGTCAGACTAACTACCCCCATATCTATCATATCATATCATATCATATCATAATCTTTTAGAGCCAGTTTAACACGAAAATATCTTAATCTCTTTAAACTATTGTTGGCCTAATTAAGGTGGGGTTATGATCATTAAATGGCTGGTACAATGCGTATTGTGGAGTCCATAACCTTATTGGTATTCGGCAGCATGCACTAGGTGCTAGTGAGGTTAAGCCTTCATGTTGGAGTCTAGGCCCATGACTTCCCAAATTATTTCCATGTTATACATTGGTCCGCTATACCGCTGGAGCTGCCGCCGACCTCGAGGTAATTCGGGCAGGCAGACTAGGTAGGGCGGCGAGTCGCGGTTCCAAGGCCGAGAGCAGCAGTGCCAAACTCAGGATCACTGAGTCCGTCGTCGCCGAATGGCACACGGCGTTGGGGACACATTGGAAGGGGCGAGCTATATCGGTTTTTCCCGGACGTGGCGGCTCGACTCAAGGCGACTTGGGTAGAGCCGGACTATGAAACGTCGCAGATTTTGTCGGGTCACGGCGGCTTTTAGGGGTAGACTCCACCGTATGAACTTGCGGACACGGGGTCCTGCTACTGTGGGAGTGAAGTAGAGGACGTGACCATTTCTATGGGAGTGCGAGCTCTACGGGGATGCGCGTAGGGCACTCTTAGATAATGTGGATGTCCTTCAGGTGGGTCGGTTCACTATTTGCGATCTCGTGGGACGGAGGCAAACTTCAGGCGGCTACGGATTTCGCGCGCGCGGGTATAGATCGAGGCGGGCTCGAAAGACAAGAACGTCTAAGGGGTGAAGACAGGTGATACCTTAGAAGAGGTTAAGTGCGGAGAACAATACTGGGAAGAAATGAAGACCTTGGCTGAAAAGAGGTAGCTAGAAAGCGGCTACACGATGGGTGGCACACGGACGACCGCCGGCGGAGACCGAAGGCGTACGTGTGTTTGTCACGCCCCAGAAGGGGGAGAAGTGACGGGGACACTAGGACAAAGAGTTAAATAATTTGTAGGAGTCAAGAAGTGCGCGCGTGATAGCGTAAAGCATAGTTCCGCGCGCACCTCCGTCTTAGCCTGTATAACCGGAAGGTTGCGTCAGGCCATGGAGGTGGTGGGATAGTGGTCCGCATACCGTGCCACACGCGTAAAGTGAACATATCAGAACATATAGGTTGCCTAGCCCCTAGCACGTCGTTGAGGTTCGACTCACTCTGGGACACCCATAGGCTCGATGCATAAACGTTTTTAGGCTGACAGCCATCTGCACTCGCCATTTGCCCGGTGAAACTGTGAAGGCAATCTGCAGCCAAAAGCATGAGGCCGAAACTGGTAGAAAATTGTAGCAGAAAAAACGCGATGTCGAAACGAAGGATTATAACTTTTGACTGCTATGTCCAAATTGTCTAGAATTTGCTTTGTGTAGGACATACTATAGGACAAGCTGTTATAAATCTAAGAGGGAGCACATCAAAAAGCGAAAAAATTATCGCGTTGTAATATTAATGAGATTCATTAATGTGTCATCAATTCAATCATTATGGTGATAATTAACATTGACATTGACAACAAGAATGCTGATGTATTTTGAAACAATAATGAAATTACTGGAATTGAATGAAAGTAATGCACTTTTGTGTCGTGTGTCATGTTTGCATGGATGTTAAAATTGCATGGAAATACGTATTAAAATTGTAACCTTTTAAAGTATTCGCGTTTAATGCGCAAGCAATGAATTTGAAACGTATTGTCACGCAGTTTTTTTTTAAATTCTAAATATAAACCAACCAAAATATCACTTTATTCTTCAAGTGTTTGTCGGCCTGTTTGTTCGGACTAATCGCTGGAATGGCGGGATCGATTTTGTTAGGACTTACTGGCAGATTGCTGATGAAATAAATAACTTTGCGTAATTTTATTTCGACAAGCGCGAAGTTGTCGAAATAACAAGAGAAAAAAGATCGTTCAAGATTCACCCCTAACCAGAAACAACCCTTGCATCTCGAATTAAAAGACATGTTATTTTCGTGGAACACTCAAAGATAATGAGTTTCTGAACTCCGCCGCGCAAATAGGGAATGACGATCCGAAGCGCATCTTGAGAAACTTTAGTGAGATGTACGGCGTCCTACCTTGAATATATTTTTGGAAGATAAAGGTATTTTAAAAATATACTCGTATATAGTCATATACACACAACGCCATCTAGGTCCAATTTAAGCAAGGCTCTTGTACTGTGGATCAACATACTTGTATACTTTATTATTGTAATTTAATTGTAATTAGATACATAATAGTACTTATTTTCCCGTAGTTAAACATAGCCTAAGTATTAATCCTAGGTAACTTAGTTCCAAATTTTATGTATAAGCCGTTGACTGAGAGATATCACCCACTTAATGCCACTGAAATAAGTTAGCAACGAAGATGATATCCCGTCTGTTTTGTTGCTGACAAATATATTATTGCGTTTTTTGATAAGAATGCATGAAAGCAGCGGAAAGCGAATAATTAATAATAAGTAAATGGAACGACTTACTACAAAGCGTGTTTTTATTTTACAACAAGCGGAAATGTTAGTCATTTTGGTATGTAAATAAAGATGGACTGAATTTAGATCGGTGTGGGTTGTGTTTAATGCCTAGGTTAAACATTTGTGAGATGTCTTTTCAAATAGGTTTGTTTGATATTCATCACCCATACAACTGTTACGTCCACTGCTGGGCATGTGCTTTGAATGTAGGTGCTAAGTGATCTTATGCTTTAGATGTTGTTCTAACAAATTTTAAAGTTAACACTTTTAAGCTAGAGTGGATTTATTAAAATATTCAGGCAAACTACTAGTTTTACAACGATCGCTATTTTTAACTGCTGGACATTGACACACCCCAGAATATCCGATAGAATAACTTACATAGGGGCTAATAGTCACTGCTGAATTAAGACTAAAAAAAATTCGAGACATTGGTTATGTGATTTATTACTACACATTACATCAAACTATCGTTATGATTTTAGGAGCTCAATCCAACCGCCCTTAGGCTACATATTATCATCAGCTCATTAAACGTCCCCATCGAGGGGCACGAGCCTACCCGTATAGGGTGCTTAGGCCTTAGTCGTCCACGCGGGCCCAGTGCGGATTAGACGACTTCACAACAACCTTTGAATCTCTTCGAAGGCGTGCATGAAGGTTTCCTCACGATGTTTAACATCCTTCACCGTAAGAGCGTCGGATAACGTACATATAATTTCGAAAATTCGAAAACACATTGGTACGTGGCGGGATTTGAACCTCAACCCTCCCGGTAGGAGGGCGACAGTCCACACCATTGAGCCACCGACGCTCTGGTGACATAGTTGTGTAAATTTTAAGGCTGAGAGCCATTTGCGCTCGCCAATTGCCCGGTGAAGACGTAAAGGCCATCTGCGGCCAACAGCAGTAGTCAGTTCGAAAAAAAAATTAGTCCAATCACGCTAGGCAATGTAACGTACCTAGATACAAACGGTACAAAAGCATATATTTTATTAATAAAGCAATATTGAATATTTATTTAACTTATTTTATAAAATTTTTGAATACAAATTTTATGCTAATTAAAATCAAATTAACAAAGTCCTTGATAAAACCACTAGCCTTGTGTTAGCAGCCAGTGTTTATTACAATCTTCGTGGCGAATCGATACGTATTCGTACTGTCTGTGCGGCCAGTGCGTTCCAAAGTAATGGTTTCTTTTATTGAAAAGTTTTTTTATATTTCAAAAAAGTTTGTCCGTGAAGTTTTGGACTAAGGAGGTTTTTTAAGTAACGAACTTGCCCCTTGGAAGGCTGGTAATAGGTAGAAATACGTTTATGGAAATAATTTTATATGAAATTTAAAATGGATAGCTGTCTTTCTTTATTTCACATCTAAATCTCCGCTTTCTACGCCAGTTCATGCACGCCCGTTTTAATCAGGGTAGTTTTTATAAACTTTATTTTGAGAGGACTGGTTAATATTGTATTGTTCACAATTTCTCGTCCGGTGGTGGAGGGGCTGGTCATCGGTCACTCAGGTTTTCCTTGCACAGAGACCAGTCTCTCACATAGACTTTAAATTTTCGAATTTGTACTTAGTTTTAAGATGGTTTTTGTACTTCCTGTTTATGTGAGAGAACAATAAAATAAATTGATTGACTGATTGATTGATTGATTTATTCCAATTCAGAAAGGCCTCATCATCGTTAAATCCTATACAATCATCTGTTTGTAAAGAAGCCTCCAAAGACATCTGGCCACTTGTACTATTTAAGTATAATATAGCGAAACAGGTTGAAGAGAGTGCACAGTGCGAAGAACTGATAGGCATTATCGAGGACCAATGATTTGATGTTTTATGATTGATTTTTTCTTGACTTCTAGGGACCTATCCGCTTGGAAAGCGGCCTTAGGGGAGGCTTTGTTCAACAGTGGACATTTAAGACTGTCATGATATCGATGACGAAATATAAGATTTTAGAGTAGATATTACATCTTGGCAAGCGTTTGAGAAAGATAACTGTGGTACTTAGTACGTCTGGGTTTAACCTTTGAGAATTATAATAGGCTATAGTTCACTGTGGTGTAAGGTTGAGAAACTCAGGCTTGGTCTAATTAAATAATTGGTCATCAAACCAAGAATGTACTCGAATGTGACGGTATGTTAGGTAACAACTTTAATATTGATTCGAAGTGCAAAATGAATAACTTGAAATTCAGTGTGGGTTTTCAACTTCAAAGAAGTTGCTATGTTTCGCGAACAACGCGCGACGTTGCCGGGCTAGTCTTCCCTTAATACATAATAGGATGTTGCGGATGCTGATTTTTTCACATCCGCGGATGTGAATGCGGATGCGGATTTTTGAAGGCTGACATCCGCGGATGCGAATGCGGATGCGGAGTTTAGAAGGCTGACATCTACGGATGCGAATGTTCAAGATATTATTTAAATAAAATCTATTAATGAAGAATTAAAAAATGATAACTTAATTATTTACATTTTTATGTAATCAATCAAAAAGTATTGATTTTTTATATTAACACCTACTCGCTCCTAAAACTACTACTACTAATCGTTCTCATTGGTCATTGCCACGTGTGACCGGCTCGCGGGCTCGCCCAATTTCTTTCTTGTAGCTACTTGCATGATATTCACATCCGCATGAACATCCGCACTGATTAATGCGGATGCGGATGCAGATGCAGATGTCCAAATCTATGCGGAAGTTCCGCATTTGCGGATGCGGATGCGAATGTTCGCAACAACCTAATACATAATATGAAAACAAAAACATACTGTCCTGTCTTACTATCCAAAAAAAATATTTTTTTCCATTAAAACCTGACAAAGCTTTATTAACCCTTCCCTAATTTAAGGCGACAGAAACAATAGATTTTCTATTGTGTCTAGATTCCTCGCGTTAAAAGTAAGCAGTTTTAAAAATTGTTGTTCTTATAATAATAAACGTGACAGCTGATTGCGATACAATTGTCGCCACTCCTACTCTTTCCGGTGCCGTAAGAGGCGGCTTAGGAAGAAAGGGTTTCGCAGAGAACAATGTCAAAACTGTCTCTACTGATATCTCCAACCTGTCAATGAGAGATAATTAAAAAAACCTTTCACCATTCTCAAGTAGGCCCTTAATCCAGCAGAGTACTATTATAGGCTGCTAAAGTATAATAGTATATCTAAAATAAAGCAATAAGTGACCGTTACCAGAACATTTAGCAACATTTACACTTCGTTTGTCTCCCTACACGTGCTAAGTGCATTCGTTAGTTTCTATGCGTTTGTACATTTTGTAATGTCCAGAAATGTCTCTTTCTTTTTAAGAGCGTCGAAATAGTTCAAAATCCATTATATATGGTATTTTTGTATAAATACCATTGTGATTTGATCTTATTGATTTTGTGATGTAGGCCTGGTAGCTTACAGCCATCTCTTAAGACAGTAATAAAATAATATTACTTGGCCTTTTCTGGTACAAAAATGATGACGTTATAGTAATAGTGTTTCAAGAGATGGTGGTCACCGTGACCGTAAATGTTACTGCTGTCCATGACAAATGCAGTGTTGAAGGAAACCAATGACTAGATTGTAATTATTTTCCGCCAAAACTGCACTGTGCCCGTCATCCGAGACGACGGGTATTAGCTTTCTTATACCCGGTAATTTACAATTATTGAGATTTAAATTATAATTACTAAATTATTATTTAACTTGTAGCCTACATTTTGGGGACTGCAATCAACCTCACTGGGCTGCGATACAATGGCCGAAACTCAATATTTGTCCGCTTTATTACTGAGAAACTTTATTTTAAAACAGTTACAATGTTTTTAAAATAAACCAGTATGCAATATATACCTAAACTTTATTTACACTGGTATATATATATATATATATATATATAAACCTAATTACCTACCTATTCATTGTTGCAATAAATTCACTAGCATCACCATTACCAGTAATTTCGTCAAGCTTTTGTAATAATCGGTATATGGGTGCTTATTAACATTAATATTTTTATATAAAAATTTTTGGTGGTAATTTAACCCTTTGAACGCCTGAAGGCGTCAGAAACAATAAACGCCAATCACACCCAAAGGCGTCAGAAAGAATAGATTTTCTACTGTATCTGGATTCCTGGCCTTAAAAGGGTTCGCCGGGGGATAAGGTACTGTCTAAGAGAACTTTGAATGGACCTAGGGTACCTCAATCTAGCCTGCCATAGAAATTATCCTCTCGGTAAATTATCTTTGGCCACAAGTTAGTTACACCAAAATCACCTCAGTTAAGGTTTGCTAGTGAAATATAGGCGTTACTAGCCATTAACTATAAGGCACTATGTTGCTAAAGTCAAGTGTCGGAGATGATATGGCATGATGTCGGCATGATATGGCATTCATGGTTTGGCACTACGAATGTTTTGTCTAGATAGGAGTGATTCCACGGCGTCACAGGAAACCATGTAATAAAGCTGCGTTATGATTTGCCAAATGACTGAAACACCCTCTTCCCCTGCCTGTTTTTTTATGTTAAGTGTACAGGACAGTCAGGACGCTTACCTGATGGTAAGTGATACGCCTGACCATGACAGAGCGGCATTGATGGAGACCAACAACTGATAGACAGTTATCCATCCATACACGCATTGCGCCCGTCACCCACGACAACAGATGCTAATAGGTCTCTTATACCCGGTAATTTTACTAGCTACAGTGTGCTCAGGCTGAAACAACAAACATCGAAGTGCAAAACACTTCCTATTTCACGGGACGATATCTGGCACTGCGGTGGTACCTACCTAGACGACTCAGTGTCGAGTCTAGAATTAAAAAAAAAACTGTCTTAAATAAATGTAAAATGATAGTAGTGTCTTTTCTTTCAGCCTAATCGATAAGAGTCATCAGGACACTTGTCAACAAGTGCAATCCGAACAAGATAATAAATTCAAGTGAGTTTGCTTATTATTAACACCCTGACGGGTTTTAAAAAAAACACATTATGGTAGCATCAATTTATTTAATTACCAAAGATCAATAACAAATCACCGTTTTGAAGACTTCTTCACTTCGCATAATATTTTTATTTTGCTTCAACAGCCAGATATAGTGAACTGCTGGAATTAGGGCTCCGCTTTGATGGTGACGGGTCTTGCTATGAACTCCACGTTTGGTAGGGTTTGAGCTAGCACTACCACCTGTAAGGTTAAATGAGAGCAGGGGCGTAGCAAGGCGTGGTTAGCGGGCCAACGCCCGCGGCCTCGCGCCCAGCTGGGCCTTAAGGGGCATTGCTTGATCTCCTATTCGACCTATCGCAGTCCACTGCTGGACATTGGTCTCCCCCATTATGCGCCAGATATCCCGGTCCTCCGGTTTTCTCGTGCAGCCTCCACCAGCGACCTTTCGCAAGTCGTCATCATCATCATCGTTCATCGGGCCGGAGGGCGTCCTACCGAGACGCGGTTTCACTTGGGATGAATACTTCAGAAAGACTTAACACCGACAACATATCCTCTAAGTTGTCTGTTGGTCTCAACTTAAATGACTAATATCCTTTAAATGAAAAAGGGCGGCCCTTTTGAATAAAGCATAATGTCAAAGGACCTCTCTAAGGCCTTTCGCTTGCGCCTTACTGTTATTATGATATATACTGCACAGTTGCTGAATATCCCTTACATTTAAGACAATAAACAGCCTTTTACGGCACCTACATTTCATTCATTCAGCACTTTACTCAGTTGGTCGCAGATGGCCATCACAGCTTCACCGGGTATGTGGTGAGCGCAGATGGCTCTCAGAATATCATAATGTTATGAATAAATATCCACTGACATACAAAGCGCTATTTTGCCCCATATCACGCAAGGAGCTTGTAGTTAGGGTAAACAACTAAAAAACATACTTGTATACTTTTTTTTTGTTAATACATATACATAGAAACACCCAGTCCATTACAAACAGATGCGTTCATGCTCACAAATTGGTGTAATGCCTGGGGATCGCACCCGGAACCCTTAGTGTAGTTGACGACGTTTCAACCATTACACCAAAAGGGTCTTCAAATATTGTGTAGTGTAAGCGTTTCGGAATACACCCCTTTTAAAGACACCCCAATTTGGACAGATTGGGTTTATCCGTAGGTATTAATCAACGGTAGGAAACGATCATAACACACCTCGGCATAATTCGGCTCAGGTTACCAATCAAACTGTAGTTAGGCGTTGACATGGCAACCGGTGATGTCCAACAAATATATCTCAACCCTTTGGTGGTAATATGTCTATTATATTTTGAACGGCTTTAGACGGTATTAGACGCTTTATCATCATCAGCTCATAATACGTCCCCACCGAGCATGAACCTACCCGTATATGGTGTATATGCCACGTCTATGCGTGCCCAGTGCGGATAGGCCGACATTACGCAAAACCTTTCAATTTCTTCGTAGGCGTGCGAAGGTTCCCTCACGATGTTTTCCTTCACCGTAATCATTTCCAAATTTCAAAGAAACATTGGTACGTGGTGATTTAAATCCCACCACGTACCAATCCTGCAGACCGAAGGCAGCACCAATGAGCTACCAATGCTCTTCTGAAAGTAGCGCCTAGGTTAAAAATGAAATATATAGTTTTTTTATCAACTATAGGCAGACATTTAACCGCCATCTCTCCTGATGGTAAGTGATGATGCGGCCGAGTATAGATCATGCCTATCTAGAAACAGCCTATTCACTCTTACATTGAAGATATTTTTTAAATTTTACCATTATTTTAGTAATGGAGTTTGGAAGTCTTCTCACCAGATGGGGCGATGACCGATTGCCTTATAAAGCCTTGCAACGCATTACAGTGCCCTCTGGCACTGCAAATGTACATGGATGGCAATGTCATTTACCATCAGATGAGCCGTTTGATACTTTGCCAAAAGCATTATCTCACGTAAAATAATTGGATATTGTAACTTAACATCATTCACTGCGGTCCCATTTTAGAAATCACGTGAATAGTCAAGTAGTAGAATTTCGCTAAACATCGATTATGCCTAGGTTGGGTAGGTGCAGAACGCTGACTAAAAACCGCTCATGAGTCTCATATATAGTCTTGATTTGAAAACACCCAGGTTTAATTCTTCGGGAAACAGCACTCATTTAATATTTGTATTTCACTTATGTGAACTATCTGCTTTAGAACTTCCTTTTTGTTTCCGGATTTTTAAATTAAATGAAAAAGAACGGAGACCTCGGTCATCTATGATACAGATCAGACAAATAGCTGTTTATTTATTAAAGTTAAGTTTGTGAAGACCCTTTAATAATAGATAAGGAAGGTAACTTGGTTTTAGACTTTTCATTTTTTGACGACCCATTTGGTGTCGGTTGAGACATCGACTGCAACACCAAGGGTTCCGGGTTCGATTCCCGGGCAGTACATATATATATATATGTTATCCGTTATTTAGTACCCATAAAACAGGCTTCACGCTTAACTTGGGGCTAGATGGCGCTGTGTGAATGGCAGTGGATATTCATAAGTGAGAACTTATAATAAGAAGTGTCACCCCTGCGAACTCGCCGTAGGTTCTCACGGTATTGTGTAGTTTTTGCCGGTCAGTCGGTGCGTTTTACAGGATAATAAGGTGTAGGTGATTGCGATGCGACGCTTGTTACTCGGATGCACTCCGCTTTGCACTCCGTAGAATTTTGAACAATGTTATATGAGACACATATCGTATAGAACGTAAGGGATCTAAGAACTCAACACTTAATACAAACTTCTTATCGAGTCGATAAGTTTACAAGTTAAATATGCTTATGCGACCAATATGAGGCCACTTTGCTCGCCCTTTCATTTGCCATCCTGAAGTCTGCAGAACCACACGAAGATGGACAGTTTGGGCAAGACTGAGTCTGAGAGACAGTCTGAAGGGCACCACAAGTCTGTTTCTGGAATAACCCAATCTTACCCGATTTTTCACGGCACTGGCCAACACCTGCCCGCATTCATAGTTTTCCAAACCACCCAGGGAAGATCATCGCCTGCATCCAATGAATAAGGACGTTTACCGACAGAACCACTTTTAGATCTGTCAAAATTGCAACACTATGACGTTACGATTTTAGTAATTAAAAATAAAAGTTTTTCAAGATACCGATACTTTAGGTAGGATAGGAATACTTATGGAGTAAGCCCAGTGCTTAAGTCTGTAGTAAAACCGTCAATTAAATTTCATCTAAGCGGATGTAATTACGCGAGCGCTAGTACCGGAACCCCAGGATATTATTGGACACAAGGAAGGAAAACTCTGTCTTAATCACGTCTAATTAACTAATCGGACATTGAATGAGTCGTTTTTAATGTTATTGTCGAATAACCCAATTGTGGTTAGTTGTATCTACTGATGTGTAGGGTGCAAAATTAGGTGTTTCTTTTTTCTTGGTAAGATAAACGAAAAGATGATTCATCTGACGGTAAGTGATATCACGACACAGACACTCGTTACTCGGAAGAGGCTTTGAGTTTTAACAAAGTGCCTTATACCAAGAAGAGGGAAAAATAAATATGTTGAAGGAGAAATTCGAGGCTTCCGTCTACTCGAACCGCAATTAACTGGGACCGCCGCGGGATCCCAAAAGAATAAATATTTTTCATCCGGCGACCAGGACCTCACAAGATACCCTAAATAAAAAAAATGTACAGTTAAATGAAATTTTATAGAATTAATAATTGAACAAGAATTCTTTTTGATTTTATTGGTATAAAAAAACAGCCAGCTTGGATTATACATACTTATGTTGATAATTTCATAGGCTGAAACGAAAGATGATTATGTGCTTCGCCACGTCAAACTTTTTCATAAAATATGTCAAATACTTTTAACTAAGAGGTTGACTGAGAAAATTTTTTTTAACCCGATAATAGTAATAAAATAATTATCACGGTAAAATATCATCAATGGCACTGGATAAATGATTTTATTATTAAATCAGCCGTAGCGTCCACTGCTGGACCATTAGCGGTCCCCAGATGAGAAAAAATATTTCTTGTTAATAGTTAAATCTATGAAAAATAAAATATCGTTTAAGGATTTTTCTCGAATGTTTACAAGAATTCTAATGTATCGCATTGCGTCCAAATGTCAGATGAATTAGCAATGAGCGGGGTTCCCGCCGCGATTATTGGCAGATTTTCCTCGTCTTTCATAGACTTTACGGACGAGTGTGTCTATTGTTATCATTCAACTTGTCGTAGGTAGATAGCTTGTAGGAAAAGTAAGTTTTTTATACATTTACACATCGCAATCTTACCCTGGTTAGGGAAAGGAGATGGAACTAAACAACTGATACTCTTATAGATTATGTTTTATTCTTCATTAATATACAATTCCACATCAAATATAAATTTTTTATATAGCAGATCGTTGCAAGTCGAACGCTGTACCCACTAAATATGAGGCTGATACTAGCAAATGCGCCAGGGAAGAAAAAAGACTTGGTGCTAAAAAACTATGTTCTGAAAAATAATATATTAAATAATAGCACTAAAACCTTCTCCTGAATGTATTAAATACTTTTATGAAATCCGCATCGAAATTGCTTCGGTCAAACGCGAGATAATCGCGGACAAACATACATACATACTAACAGATCAAACTGAGAACCTCCTTTTTTGAAGTCATTTTAATAATAAAAACTCAACAGGCCAAACCACTGAAGCGCTTTTTTTTTCAAAGCATGAAAACTCATATTTTTTGTTTAATATTTTAATCGTTTTTTATTATATTTTTGTATATTTTTTGACTTTGACTTTGAAATATTTTGCAAGTTGCAGTCAAAAGCTATAAACAAACTCAGCCTTTTTTTGGACCAAACCTCCTTTCGCCCATGGCCATCGCATTTTTTCTGCAAGATTTTTCCTGCCAGCTTCAGCCTTGATTATCACGTAGGCCGTTAATTAAGTTCTTGTTAACGACTACCAATTTGCCTTCCGACCTGGAGGGTGCAGGTTCAAAGCCCGCCACCTACCGATTTGTTTACGATTTTTTTAAATTATACATACATTTATCCGACGCTCTTACGGTGAAAGATATCATCGTAAGGAAACCTGCGCAACCAATCCGCACTGGCCCGCGTGGACGACTAAGGCCTATACACCTTATACGGGTAGGCTCGTGCCTCTCGGTGGGGACGTATCAGGGACCAACGGCTCGAGATTTAACCCATCCGATAATCGACCATTGCGGTCGTGGCTTAGCTCACGCGATCGGCAACCGAAGCCGCCACACCTCGAGGCGTATACAATGTGTGACATGTAAAACAGTAACGCCGAAGTTTGCGTTGATCGAATCGGTTACCGAAAACCACTTTGCATAAGTACGCGAGCCGACAAAAGTCTAGCATAATGAGCCTATTAACATATTTGTTGCATTACACGCGAGAACAATTGCGAACGGAATGGCCCTAGCGAGCCTCGGACGATTTAGTGTGGTGTTGTGTCGATGATTTCTGTTGTCGATACTTTTTTTATCGATAACAAACGCAGTGCATGTAGTAGCCATTGACAGAATGACTAGAACAATTAATGACCTTAGTAATCCTCGGACGCTTTTTTGTGGTGTAGTATCGATGATCTTTGGTATTTTATAGACAGCAAACTCATAGGTGGATAGGGGCAGAATATATTCGCGCGACACATTTGTTGGGGACAGAATAAACCAGTGAGTCTCGGACAATTCAGTGTGGTATGTCGTCGATAGATAAGATTGATTTTATTTGATATTTTAACGAACTCGATATGGAAAGTAAGAAAAATGTGGAGCTAGCTCTTGCGCCATTCTCTATAATGTATTTATTTTTAATCACAATCTGTCTGTCATTCTCACTCCCTTTCCTCTTCTCTCCCAGGTCTTCCTCATTTTGCGCCAAATATCCCGGTCCCCTGCTTTTCTCATCCAGCCTCCACCTTTCACAAGTCGTCGGTCCATCGGGATCTGTCATTCAGTTTTGATGAGTGCAGCAAATACAAACGTTCATATTTATCATTATCAGCCTTTCTATAGCAGGGTACAGGCCTTCCACAGCATAATATTGAATACTTACGTTATTGCCATGAATTTTGAAACTACATTCGGTTAGTAATTTAAAAAATATCGATGTGATGATGTTATGCGTTTACATCACTACAGACAGTCTAAGCCGTCAGACGTTTGAGGTCGTATTGTTTGGTATTTTATTTTGTGCCCGGCGGCTGCCTGTCGTTCATGAATGGCAAATATGGACGTTATAGGTGAGTGGTCACACTTTCGATGGTATTCGGTGTCCAATTAACCCTTCTTACTGCTCCCGTGATCCACTGGTGGAATATATGAGGCTTAAACTGGCAGCGATGGCCAGAAGAAAAAGACTTGGTCCTGAAAAAGTCTGGTTTCGTTATCTTTTGACTGCAACGTACGAATAGTTTAATTTTTTTTTAACATTGTATTGGAACATGCCTTTTTGGGGCCAAGACTTTTTTGTTTCTGGCAATCGTTTTTTTCTGCCAGTTTCAGCTTTTTTCATTTTTATTTTCATTAGTGCGATCTTCCCTAGTTTGGCTAGGACTCAGCAGGCATCACCTGATTGTTTGAAAAAAAAAAGGGTATGGAGGACACGTTAAACCATCGGTCTTGGTTACGATCTAAGGATAGTAGTCATTAACACACCAATCAGCCTTTGGACAAGTGTGGTGGGTAACGGCCCAATCTACAGGTTGCTGTACTGTGTGAAACTGAGAAGACTGTTTCCCTAAAGTGGGATTTAAACCCATTGAACGTCGGGAATCCAGACCCAATAGAAAATCTATTGTGTCTGGCCTTAAGGCGTCATTGGTGGTCGAAGGGTTAAAGGCTGGTGATGCAATTTGACCCGATATTCGAATATCTTAACTTTGGTGCTATTATGTCGCTTAAGATGTTAGTACCTTAAATTGGTTTATATGGTAATCGTAGTCATTATGACAGTATTATATTAACATTTACACGATTGTTAAATGGGTCCAGATGATATCGTGACTGGTCAATACTGTGATGTGACCATAGGCACGTTTCGTATTTGTAATTAGAAAGATTTAAGCTGAAAACGTAACTTGAGATGAAACAGTTGGTTCCAGTTAGCCGTAAGGTAAATTTAATATTGTTTACAAGTGTTTTCGGTGGAAGACTAAAGACTGACGTTACAGCCGAGGCGCTCTGTTTTTGAAGTTCAATCTTGTGACTGTATAATAATATGTCTGAGGATATTTATTTGTAACTAGCTTTGCCCCGCAGTGTTTCCCGCGGTTTAAGCTATTCTCCCGCAATAAAGTGTAGCCTATGTGTTTATCAAGGGTGTCAGCTAACTTCATGCCAAATTTTATTACAATCGCTTCACTTTAAAGTGCGCAGGTCACGCGACGCGCGCCGCTGTGACATAACTTTATTTTTCTAATTTTTTTTCGATAGTAATAGTATCCTGAATGTTCCCTGTTACATCTGTAATCTGACCAAAAGGTCCCTTCCAAATATGTCCAGCCATTGTAGGAATTACCCGGAAAAAACAGACAGGCAGACAATAAAATTAAAAAAAAAAAAATTATATGTACCGTATATATTTTTAAGAAAATAAATTTTATTTTAATATTACAAACAGACACGACTTTAATTTTATTTATATGTATAAATAAACGAAATACTTCGTAATAATATATGCATAATGAAAAGGCGGTTTATCGATATAAAAGGTACGTGATAGAAATCACTTAACCACGATAAAGATTTGATAAAAGCATGTCTGGTTTTGTCTATTTATAGTTCATATTCATTATCATCATCATCAGCTCATTAAACGTCCCCACCGAGGGGCACAAGCCTACCTGTATAGGGTGATTAGGCCTTAGACGCCCACGCGGGCCTAGTGCGGATTGGACGACTTCCCACACAACCTTTGAATCTCTTTGCAGGCGTGCATGAAGGTTTTCTCACAATGTTTTCCTTCATCGTAAGAGCGTCGGATAACGTACATATAATTTTGAAAATTCGAAAACACATTAGTACGTGGCGGGATTTGAACCTCAGCCCTCCCGATAGGAGGGCAACAGTACACATTATTGAGCCACCGACGCTCATATTATAGTCATATTAATATGTCTGAAAGTTGACCGCGTTTTCTTAATTAATTAATTGATATTATTATACAATCTATTATTATTATCACTGATTCGGAATAAGTAGTATCTTCGAGAAGAGCCGGCAAGAAATACGATAATTCTTTTGAACATTTTTATCATTGGTTACAGAGTTTGTCATTTAACTACATGTAACTTTACCTTTAATAATTAAATATAATATAATAAATAATCTAATAAATAATTGTACCTGGAACACTATGTGCAAGAACACACGGCTAGATCCTCCTTCAACTATCTCCACTTGAAATATTACAATTCTTTGCTCCTTGAAAGACGGACAAACAAACAGACTCACACATTTATAACATAAGTATGTGTTAAAACATGCATGTTTGTGATTCGCAGGTGGGCAGCGTGGTCGGCAATGGGCTGCTTCGGCTCACCGGGCGGCAAGAGCGGCGGCGACAGCGACGACCTCAAGTCGCAGAAGCGTCGCAGCGATGCCATCACCAGGCAGCTGCAGAAGGACAAGCAGGTGGGTGCCGCATCAATAGCTGCATATGTCCCCACAGAGGGGCACGAGCCTACCCGAAAAGTAGGCTTAGTGCTGATTTGCTGACTTACTGACTGTAAGCACCTTTGAATCTCTTTGTAGGTGTGCGCAGGTTTTCTCATGATGTTTTCTTTCACCGTAAGCAGCAGTTAAACGTACATATTGGTACGACATATGTGTCGGTATTTTCGAATCGGTGTTTTCGATTTTTCGAAAATATATGTACGTTATCCGACGCTCTAACGGTGAAGGAAAACATCGTGAGGAAACCTTCATGCACGCCTGCGAAGAGATTAAAAGGTTGTGCGTGAAGTCGGCCAACCCGCACTAGGCCCGCGTGGACGACTAAGGCCTAATCACCCTATACGGGTAGGCTCGTGCCCCTCGGTGGGGACTTTTAATGAGCTGATGATGATGAAATGTACGAAGAACGGACGTCGTGACGTGTACGGAGTCTCCTGGTACAGGCATTGCTATGCTTGAAAGGAGACTTCCACTTTTGGACGCAATAAATTAATGTTGAATTTCGATGTCTGATTCCACTATGCGACCGTTCCAGCTATACCGGGCGACGCATCGGCTGCTGCTGCTGGGCGCCGGCGAGTCGGGCAAGTCCACCATCGTCAAGCAGATGCGCATACTGCACGTGAACGGCTTCTCGGACAAGGAGCGCCGGGAGAAGATTGAGGACATCAAGAAGAATATACGCGACGCGATCCTCGTGAGTTTATATAACAATTACCGTATCAAAACTATTGGTTATATTGTTTGATAATAACATTCAACAGAATCCTGAACTAGGTTCCTGTATCTCAGGAAACTAGTTCAGGTGTCAGCCTTCCACCCCGTAAACAATAGTTACAATATGTATTCTACTGAAACACAAAAATATTGTATTTAGCTTTATAAAAATAACCGGAAGTGCATTAAACATTTTTGAGGGTACATAAAGATTGTGGTTAGCAATTGGATGCCAATGTAATTGTAGTCTATACTTATAGAGAACAATTACATTAAATAACGTAAAATATTTCATTATAAAGTACGGGCAGCAACCATGATCTTGCCGTTTTTCTCTCCATCAAATGGGCATCAACGCCCATCAATAATTAACACGTTAATATTTCAAGTGTGGCCACCCACTTTGCAAATTAAATTTATCGCGGTTGTCATGACGTTGATGGGTGTTAGAATGGCGTTGACTTTAAGCCTTAGTCTAGTCCCAACATAAGGACGACGGCACAATTTTTTGTCTCTGGTTAACGCTCATGTCATTTGTCAATATTTCATAATTATTTCGTTTCGTTATTTAAAAAATAGCCATGTGGTCATATTTCGTTAATAGTACTATACATTGATTGATGATTCTGATAGCAATTTAAATATTTCAGACAATCACGGGTGCAATGAGCACCTTGACGCCGCCCATACCGCTCGAGAAACCAGAGAATAAAGCGCGCGTTGATTATATACAAGTAAGTAAACACACACACAGTGGCGTGCACTCCGTATATGCAAATAAGTAGTGCATACCCTGTGCGTCCAGACAGAATGAAAGAAATACATTTATTTGACTACAAAATTATCATTACAAGACTAGAACAGTACAAAACAATTAAACGATTCATAAAAGAAACCAAAAATAAAATTAAAAAAAAACAATGTAAAAGGAAGAAAAAGCAAATCATAAAGTACTTAATAATAAAAATTACATTGTAGTCAAAAATTCCAACTAAATAATCGATTTCCACTTATTCGCCAGTTTTCCTCCAGACGATCTGCCATCAACAGCACTCAATTTGTCAAAAATGTAAATTCTTGATTTTTTTGTGATTAGTGTCTCTCACTTTGCATACGCTTAATTTGGTTAACCCATTGAACGCCGGTAATCCATCATCATCATCATTACAGCCCAATTATGTCCACTGCTGAACGAAGACCTCCCCTCATGATTTCCACGCGGACCGATCCCTTGCAGTTGACATCCATCTGCTACCCGCTACCTTAACCAGATCATCCGTCCATCTGGTTGGGGGTCGGCCTACGCTTCGCTTTCCGATACGTGGACGCCACTCGAGAAGCTTTCCGCCCCATCGGCCATCGGTTCTACGCACTATGTGCCTGCCCACTGCACTTCAACTTGCTAATCCTCTGGGCTATGTCGGTCACCTAGTTCTCCTACGGATATCATCGTTTCGGATTTTATCGCGTAGGGAGACACCTAACATAGCCCTCTCCATAGCACGCTGAGCAACCTTGAGTCTATTCAAGAGGCCCTTAGTGAGCGACCACGTTTCGCTTCCGTATGTCATAACTGGCAACACACACTGGTCAAAGACCTTCGTCTTGAGACACTGAGGTATTTTGGACGAAAAGATCTTCCTTAACTTCCCGGACGCTGCCCATCCTAATTGGATTCGACGAGAAACCTCCTTCTCGAAGTTGGACCTACCCATTTGACTACCTGTCCCAGGTACACATATTCGTCAACATCTTCGAGGACAGCTTCCAACTGATATCGGTATAGGTACGACATGGGCATTAGACATGACTTTCGTCTTGTCAATGTTCATTTTAAGACCCACTTGTTGAGAAGCTCCGTCTAGGGTTTCGAGCATAGTGCTTAAATCCTAATCCAAGGTTAATTAAGGTAATCCAGACACAATAGAAACCTATTGTGTCTGGCCCTTAAGGCGTCATTGGCGGTTAAATGGTTAAAGTGTGACCTTTCCCTCAGGACGTGGCTTCGCAGCCGGACTTCGACTACCCGATGGAGTTTACGAGCACACGGAGCAGCTGTGGAAGGACCAGGGGTCAGCGCACGTACGAGCGCAGCAATGAGTACCAGCTCTCGACTGTGCCAAGTAGTCAGTATCGACACTGGTTTTTATGTTACCAACTTAGATAAAACAATACACTTATATTGTTCAACAATTTTTGAGTGAGATTGCAACAATCTCACTCAAAAATTGTCCGCGGCCAAATTTTCGTGATAATTCTGCATAGTGCGCACATTTCTGTTAGTGATATCACAGACAAGTACTTAATATATTTTATTATATGAGTCGTATAAAATCAACGACTCATATATTTTATATTTACTCACATAAGCACACACATATACAGACATACACCACATACATAACATACACTCAAAAACAGACACTATTTCTTTTAGAATTAATACATTAAGAAACGAAATTCATTGTATGAAGTAGTTTAGTACGTATTTAAAAAAAAAGTACACCCATGAAATGTTATGGGAGAGCGTTACTCGGGGCCAAGCGTCTCACGCTTAATAGGAGTAAATCAACCTCTGTATCATTGTAAAACCTGCAATTTATGGAAATAAAGATTATTAATTTTTAATTTTCATAATGTCATCGTCGCTCGTTACATGTCATAGTGACATTTTAGTATGCTCGTGCTTTTGATTTTGTACCCTTTTTTCTCACGCAGCTATATGTGATATTGTTATCTTGTATTGTTGCAGCTTCCTGGACCAAGTGCACATAATCAAGCAGCCTGATTACACGCCAACAGAGCAGGACATACTGCGTTGCCGTTACTCACTTCGGGCATATTCGAGACGCAGTTCGTCGTCGACAAAGTCAATTTCCAGTGAGTCGAAATCCTACTGTTTGTATGTAACAATACGTATCTTGTTAGACGAAAAGAAACGACAAACGCTACCCATATCAATTAAAGAGTGGTGTGAGTGGTCTTGATTAGGCATTACGCGCGTGCAAAACTCTTATTGTAACACTAAGATTTAATCTAATAATGAATGGTATTTCAAGTTTTTTTAATGATATAAATGTACAGAACGGTCAGGACACTCACCTGATGGTAAGGGATACGCCTAACCATGATAAGCGGTATCGAAGGAGACCAACACTCCTAGACAGTTATTATTCTTCATCAATGAGACAACAGATGTTAGGTCTCTTATACCGGTAATTTCACTAGCTAGTGCTCTTATCCCAAAACACAAAAGTGCATAACACTCCTGTTTTACGGGACTATATCTAGCACTGCGTCAAAGTCCATTTAATAGTATGGTCCCCAGCATCTACCTTGCGGGGCCTAACTCAAAACTTTGTAGGACTCACATCACATAGTCTATGATGGCCCACTGCAAGGCATAGGTCTTCCACACAGTATAGCTATGGAAGGTTGGGCCGTAAGCCATCACAATGGCTGAATTGGTGGATGTTAACGCCCACGTTCGTTTGACAGTTCACATAATGATTTTTTATCTATTGAAACAAATAAAAAATCACAGAAGTCAGCGTATTTATTTACTTTTAATGTTACGTGGAGTTCGTAACATAGCATACATAAATCGTGGTGATTTGAATAATGTATAATAACGCCTTTTGCCCACGGCTTCGCTTCCGTTAAGAAGTATTAGTTTTCATCCCCTATTTTTTGTCCACGTAGGAGTGGATTTCATCAATATATTTTTTAGGGGATGCCTACATCATAGTAGCTTTATACATGCAAATTTGAGCACAATTGGTTTAAAATTGACAAAGTTTCATACAAATAGCATCCCTTTTAGCGTAGAATTAATCAAAATTCTTTCATAGCGGATGCCTACGTCCTACCATCTACCTGCATGCAAATTCAGTCTGATCCGTCCAGTGGTTTGGGCTGTAAGTTGATCGCTATGTCAGTCAGTCAGTCACCTTGAGTTGTATGTATATATTATATATAGATTATTTTTATTTATTGATATCACCTCGTTCCCAGAGCGTCGGTGGCTCAGTGGTGTGGACTGTCGCCTTCCTACCGGGAGGGCTGAGGTTCAAATCCCGGCACGTACCAATGTATTTTCGAATTTTCGAAAAATATATGTACGTTATCCGACGCTCTTACGGTGAAGGGAAAACATCGTGAGGAAACCTTCATGCACGCCTGCGAAGAGATTCGAAGGTTGTGTGTGAAGTCGTCCAATCCGCACTGGGCCCGCGTGACGACTAAGGCCTAATCACCCTACGGTAGGCTCGTGCCCCTCGGTGGACGTTAATGAGCTGATGATGATGACCTCGTTCCCAGTATGTTCGACGTGGGCGGGCAGCGCGACGAGCGTCGCAAATGATCCAGTGCTTCAACGACGTGACCGCGATCATATTCGTGACCGCGTGCTCCTCGTACAACATGGTGCTGCGCGAGGACCCCACGCAGAACCGCCTCAGGGAGTCGCTCGATTTGTTCAAGAGCATATGGAATAATAGGTACGCCGAATTCAAATTCATTCATGAGGCCCGTAGCTCTTACGTGAGTCGGTCGCTGCTGGGAGCCGGTCTACCTCCTCGCCATCAGATATGTTGAAGCGCTAAACAATCATATAATGTCAAATACGTCAGAAAATTATATGGTAAATATGTTAAGAGCGGCCAAAAAGTTTGGCGAACCTATAGCGTACAATAGCAAAATATACAATTAAGTTTGTAATTTTAACCGTCTCCTTGTACCTATTTATATTTTTAAATAGTGTAATTATAAGATAGAATTCTTGATATAAATGTGATCATTTCAAAAAGAGAGTTTCTTTACCGGATTCTTCGAGTTTAAGGTGTCTTATCTTTATTGCACTTCATAAGTAAAATAGATGTTAAAAAAATACATACATATGTGAAACCTGTAGTGCATGGCAAATAGGAGGGGCGAGGCGTCACCTTAACTCAAATTCAAATGTATTTTATAATGTATTATGCTTTGTGATAAAGATAAAGTTTTGTTTAATATTGCACTAATGCGTAAATTAAAAGCCTGGCAACACTACTCACGCCCAATCTGTACGTGTACGTATGTAAATGATCCAATCGGTGACGCAAGTTTATATTTGTGTACGCAGATGGCTGCGCACGATATCGGTGATACTGTTCCTGAACAAGCAGGACCTGCTGGCGGAGAAGGTGGTGGCGGGCAAGTCCGGTGGAGGAGTACTTCGCGGTTCGCGCGCTACCACACGCCGCCCGACGCCGCGCCCGACCCCCGCGACCATCCCGACGTGGCGCGCGCCAAGTACTTCATACGGGACGAGTTCTTGGTACGTGATAATTACCTATACACTATCCGAATTGACACTCGTTAACAAGCTATATATATATGCCGCCCAAAGCGCGCGCCGATACTCATACGGACGAGTTTCCTGGTACGTGATAATTACCTTACAACCTATCCGAATTGACCTCGTTAACAAGTATATATATATATGCCGCCCAAAGCCGCGCGCGCCGAGTACTTCATACGGGACGAGTTCCTGGTACGTGATAATTACCTATACACTATCCGAATTGACACTCGTTAACAAGCTATATATATATATGCCGCCCAACGCCGCGCGCGCCGAGTACTTCAATACGGACGAGTTCTGTACGTGATAATACCTATACACTATCCGATGACACATCGTTAACAGCTATATTATATACCGCACCCTGCGGCAGCGCGAGTACTTCATACGGGACGAGTTCCTGGTACGTACTACACTCGTATTAACAAGCTAGATATACATACATACACACACTTATATATATATATAAGTTTCGCTTTTTACAGATACATATATTAGTGACTCATTTAACTTTCTCAAAAGTTAATAAAATGTGAGCAATATATATATGAACGGTATAAAAAGCGATATTATATATATATATAGTGCTGCCAGATGCCGCGCCTGATCCTAGGGACCATCTCGATGTGGCGCGCGCCAAGTACTTCATATGGGACGAGTTCCTGGTCAATGATACACAAATACTAGCACACCTGACCCTTATGTCTCAATAGTCTCATTTAGCACCACAGAGAAGCGGGAATTACTGAAAATCAGCTTAGGTTTGTGTACTTACCTTGCTAAGTACTTTATACGGACGAGGCAAGGCAAGTCTTTGAACGCAGGAATCCAGAGACAATAGAAAACCTATTGTTTCTGACGCTATTAGGTGACCATCCGACGTAGCGCGTGTCAAATACTTCAAACGAGACGAGTTCCTGGTCAGTACTGGTTGTATGTGCCTAGCTACCCTGACAGGTGTGATCCTGGACAAGCAGGACCTTCTAAGACGGTGGTCGCGTGCAAGACATCATCCCTATTTTGTCGTTATTACAAAGAACCATTGTTTAGCTAGCAGACGACCAATGTAGGTAATGGTCGAGGTGTCGGCTGCTACAAATGGTTCTGGGTTCAATCCCGGACAGTACAAACATTTGTGTACTTGAACATGTCTGTTTGTTATGGTCTGGGTGTTTTCTATGTATAATATGTGTGGCGATGTCATAGACAAACGCATTGTCTCAGGTGATCGGCAGAACTGAGGAGCAAGTGGGCGCGCTTTCATATTTATACGACACAATTTCTTACGAGGGGTACTTTAGATATTAGTACACCCTCATCTTATTTCACTTTGTGTTGAGTGAAATAGCAATATGTTTTCTCTCTCGGAATGATCTAAACTTTTGTATATAAGTAAGTAAGGTTTCGAAAATAAATTGATCACTCTTGGAATTGCCTTTCAATAACATCGCCTCAACATTCATCATCAACATATGTATGAATTTACAAAAAAATATTTAAGTAAGTTTATTGTTTAGTACCCAAAATAAAGGCTTTACGCTTAACTTGGGGCTAGATGGCGCTGTTTGGATGTCAGTGGATATTTATTTATTAGTTATGTATGTATTACACATACTTGTCAAATGCGAAGTTTAAAATAAGTGTTGTTCTTTATTCTTTGTTGAATAAATGATGTATTGTTCCCCGGTGCAGCGTATAAGCACGAGCGAGGCGACGGCAAACACTACTGCTACCCGCACTTCACGTGCGCCGTCGACACGAGAACATCAAGCGCGTGTTCAACGACTGCCGCGACATCATCCAGCGGATGCACCTGCGCCAGTACGAGCTGCTCTAACCCACGTCACAGGTCTGTACCTAACACACACATACACACAGAAAGTAATAGATAAAATTCAAACAGCCAGCAAAAAAATTTTAAAACTTTCGAATCATCATCAACAGCTCCTTATACGTCCCCACCGAGGGGCACCCATGTAGGGTGATTAGGCCTTTGTCGTCCACCCAGGCCCAGTACGGGTTGGACGACTTCACGCACAACCTTTGAATCTCTTCGCAGGCGTGCGCATGTTTCCTCACGATGTTTTCCTTCACCGTAAGAGCGTCGGATAACGTACATATGATTTATAAAATTCGAAAACACATTGGTATTTGAACTCATTTGGCGGGATTTGAACCTCAGCCTCCCGGTAGGAAGGCAACAGTCTACACGGCGTTGTGAAACTTTCGAATAAATTTCGCATAAAACGAGATATCAAATAACATAGACGTATTCCACTGCTCCTTGGCTGAGTTCCCTAGGGCAACTCTTTTTGAATTTCGTTATGGTAGAAATTTTTATGAGGTTTTTTTCTAATAGGGTTTTATAAAACAAGTTCTATATATAAATAAACAAATATGTGATTTTATTAATTAGTGTAACTAAATATAATTGTATTTTTTCTGATTGTAATACTTTTTAAATGTGTTTATTGTAACGTTAGTAATGATTAATTGTATATATTATTTAGCTACATTATTGCATTAGGCCTAAGGCCTGTAATGATGTATTGAAATAATAAATTAATTTATAAAATTTCATCCTGATGATGATGCGAACCTATGAATCTTTTCGCAAGTGTGTGCAGGTTTCCTCACGATGTTAACGTTTACCGTACCACACATACCCACAAATTCATCCACATACACACACACACACATCACACACACGCGCGCGCTCACTAAATCACACGCACAAGTGTAAAAATTAATATTTAAAAACAGGCATGAAGCGAGTCATTCCCAATACAAATTTTCCATCACAATATTTTTGTAAAACTATACCTAAAATAATAATAAAGCACTTTATTATTATTTTTTCTATTTTATCTTTTACAGATAAAAATGAAAGCACAAAAGGTCCCCTGCCCGCGCCCCGCTCCCGGCCGCCGGCGGCCAATCGGTGTCCGCCGGCGGGACACGCCCCTTTCGTCCGCCAATCAGCGGTCACTTCGCGCCGGCGCCGCGTTGACAGCACGCGTGGCACGCAAATTGTCAGTGACGTCATCATTCGTCGAGTACAAACTTGGTATCAGATAATGGAGTTGAAATAAAACGGATTCGGTTTCTACTTTTGTAGAGATTTTTTATGGTGTCTAAATTATTAATATAGACTTATTACATGGTTTATAACTTGACGTCTTAAGCAATAGTACTAAGAATAATACAAGACAGTAATGACGTCACTGATTAGTAAATAATAAGTTGTTTTTGTACACACGAAGCGACGTATGGCTGAGGGAATCCGCTTATTTTATTTTATTATTTATTTTAAAGCACACAATCTTTGAAGTTACCATATTAAAGGTTAGAACAATTGCGGGTTTGCTTTAGTTTAATATCTCGTTACGTATGTATATATTACGGTACTGTCATGGTCGATGATGCTTTGTGACCGGGTTATTTGCTCTTATACACATATTTTCTTATATATTTGACATATATACGTTCCCAATTTTACTGGTTAATTTTGTAAGGAAAAATGAAGCTTGGTATTGGTGAATGAAATCTCGAAATGTATGTAGTTGGAAGTAAATTTATTCGTTTGATTTATTATTAAGTCTTAGGTTGGTGAAGAAGAACTTTTTATACCGCCCAAATGTTTATAAAAACCACAAATTGCCTATAACACTAAATTGAACTCTAAATCAACGGGGATAAGTTTCTCCAATGGGTACTTTCAACAGCCTTATAAAATAAGACATTATATAGTAAAATCATTAGACAGTCTATTATTTGCACCTTAAAACTTAAATGTTGGATATAGTGTCCAACAAACAATGGAAGTTATATTGTGTCTAGAAAATTGGTTAATAATAACGATTCATAATTTATAAATTTAATTGTATGAGCATAGACAACGGTTACAAAGCACGTCGGTCGACCATAGAGCAACCGTCTCCGTTTGAGCGGTCGTTGCGGCCTTTCTACTGACGGGAAGGTGTCATTTATGTTTAAGTATAAGTTTGTTTCAAATTTCATGTAAATACAAAGTGAATTTCATCTAATAAAAATTTAAATGAAAATAAGTTAATTTAAATAAACATTTTATTTTTATGTCAAAAATATCTATGGTCAAATTTGTTTACCTTATTATTAAAAAAAACTATCGTCAGTATGTATCACACCAAGAGAATAAAATTTATGTTATTATCATAACAGTTGAATTTTTTATAATATTATTTGTGAGAGTCAGGAATTTGAAACAAAAAAATATTTTAGTGAATAAGTCTTATGAGTATCTACAACGCAATAATAAATATCTTTTTAGAGCGTAGAGAACGTAAGAGCTTTGGGATGCTTTCAAATGTGTTTTAATACGGGCATTTTAATATTTTTACGAGGTTAAGTTTGAAATTACGTTTGAATAAAACATTAACATCACAAAATACTTTATCTATCTCTCCTATGACTACAATATTTTTGGAAGTATCCCACAAGAAATGTAAACGGCACCTTCCTTCTTTCTTTTATCTTGCATGGTGTTTCCGAACGTGCTCGCCGTTACCGATACTGGCAACCATTCGTCATAAAAAAATAAAAATTACGTTCCTTTTCGGTTGCTGCCTGGCTCAAGAGTTAATCTTAAAAAAAACAATCTGAAAGCTATATTTTTTATCTGTTGACATTTTGAAGTTTTTTTTCTGTTGTATTGTTATTTATGACCAAAGGAATTATTTGTACAGGTGCTAGTGTAAATCATTGTCGGAAGGTGAAATTTGATGGAACTTTTTTTCACTCGATTGGTATAAAATGTAGTGGTTCTGACGTTTAGACCATGTCGGTGGTGCCCGAGGAATTCTAAGTCAAGGGAATGTTGATTATATTTTGAAACAACTAGTGCGGTGGAACATTTAGTCTCGAATGTCCTTTGCAAATTTTAAATTTTTAAATTGTCCTTTTTGAGTCGAGATTGTTTATGAAAATCACTTTCTAATTATGCAGATTTTAAAACTTTAGATTATACCACTATGATATATTCATAAATAATTTGAAACACAGTTAAAATATCATGTTCTTTTTGGGTATAACTACATTCAAATTTAGGCAACTTAATATTATTACGAATATACTAAATTACAACCTTAACTCCTGCGGAGTCGACTCTAGCAAAATATACAATCATGTTTAGAGTTTACTTTTTATAAATCTAATCACCACTAGTTCATGTTGTTATGTCTGTATATTTTTGATTGCTTTTTTTCAATTTTTTACATTATATATGTATATTTTTATTAATTTTAGTTTGTGATTAATACTTTCGTGTCACTTTTGAATTGAATATTACATTGTTTAAGTTTATTTTAGTTTATGAATTGTACGTCTTCCATTGACCCTATAGTTTAAATATAGTTTTGTTTTATGCTTTGACTTAGTTCTAGCAGCTATCTTTTAATTTTAGCACAATTTTTGACTAAATTGAATAAAAAAAATATTATTATGAACAGCATGAGTGTTGCTGCATAGGTTTAACTTAGGTTATTTATATTTTTTAATATTCAGAGCTTCTAGTGTAATTATAAGGTCCAAAGATTCAAGAGATGAGCCCGTATCTGATGCGGACCGGATGTCGATAGCAGTATTTGATTTGAATGGTTCAAAGAATATTCGGATATAATAGTTATTATGAATAATTATGTTTTTTCTTCGTTTTTAAGATGAACACAAGCTGTAGCCCTAAGTACAAAGTGTTACTAACGACAATGCCCTAACGTTACTTGTAATTAATAATATAATTATTATTATTTATGGAATTGGTTATGTACTTACACTGTTAGATGATTATCCGTAATATATCCTCTATTTTCCCCTGTTTAATAATTAAAAAAGAAAATGAATCTTGTGTATTTACAAAGTTTTGGGATGTAAAGTGGCTAAGGCTCGGCAGCTGGCCATGTTTATATGGGTATTAAAATATATTTTTAATAATGAGTTGGTCTCGCTTGAGAGGGTAGTCGCATTTCCAACGTATAAACTTTATTTTAGACGGGAACTAAATGTTAAATTGTTATTAATTATTTAGCTTAACCCATATTACGGTTCTTATTGTAAGAATGTTTAAGCTGGATTTTTGTGTAATGTGCCATAATGAAGTGTTGCCAGCGGAAACACCATACCCTAATGTTACCATATTGAAAATGTGTTAGAACACTGAGCAAAACTGAGAATTCCTTCCTATCTTGTAAAGTAACAAATTGCTATTTTTTGCTTTTTAATCTTAACACTTATCGTTATTTTTTTTTAATTGTAACTATTGAAAATGTATTTTATTTTTTTGTTAGTTAAGTTTCACTTTGAATGTAAGTAGGAAAGAAAATATAACGTACATCAAGTATAAATAAAGTATGTAAATTCATACGGTTGCTAAGTTCGGAGGCCGTCCATCTTTTTGGTAGCTTGCTGTCGATCCACAAGGCACACACTAGAACTGTACATTTCAATAATATGTTTTATCTCGCAATAAAATCTCAACATCGCATAATATATAACGACAAAAACTGAAAATCGTTTCCTTTTGTCTCGATGTTAACAAATTGTCTATGGAAAGAAATAAACAAGACAAATTTAAACAGACTGGTACTAGTCCAATCAGTGTTGTTTCTTTTGTCCCGTAAAGTAGACTATTGAATTATATGCGTCTATTTGTCCAATTCAGTGTTGCCAGCGATCGGCGATGTTGTGTGCAATATGACGGCCTCCGAACAGCACAAATCAACCCATTATAGAATCATTGTGTATTAAAGTTAAAACGGCATCTTACACTTATTGTATATGTAACTTAAAAAGTAAAAATATTTGGTAGCTATTTTAAGTAAGTACTAGCGTATCGCAATTGATATGGAATGCAAAAGTAACAAAAAAAAAGATTATATATATATATATATATATATATATAAATTATAATTGTAGACTGCTGAAAGTTGTGATGGTCCCCCGCAGATCTACTGTCAGTCGGATGCATGTTTGTGAAGCGCGGATTTATGAACTATCACATATCGTTGAGCCTCATGTGAATCGATATAACATTATACATTACATATTATTCAAACAATTGTGTTTAGTTAAAAATATGTGAATAACAAGGACATACTGCCAATGTGACGTTGAAAGGAATTTTCCATAGATGGCGCTGTAGTAAGCCTCGCACAAATCGATTCAAATATACAATGCACCAAGTGCTTGCGAGTTTAACTGAATTGATGTCATAGTTTTGTGTGATTCTTAAAACATCGTCATGTAGAAGTCACAAAATTCAATGCGATAAAATGATTTTTTATACTTGCGTCAAAAAACTTATGTAACGAATTTTTTAATTGGAACTTGTATTATCACGTTTCGGCTAGGTTCGTTTTTGCCTCGGATATTTTTATTGCAATTGTAGAGTAACTGTTCACAATTTGAGTTACTTAGTAATAAATGTAAGTGATAAGACGTAAATAATTTTGTGATTCGAGTTTTGTAAAGCGCCGCGAACATTTATCGAGATTGTATATACCTTTAAATCCGGAATTCTTTACTCAAATTTCCTTCTCTTTAAAAGGCGTATGCCATGCTTCTTTTGGTAACTTCTCAAATATGTTATGAAATAGATTTTAATATCATACGAGAGCGATAATTGTTCGCGCGAAAATACCGTGTAATTGCGCGAATCTCAACCGAACCCACACCGCGCTTTATTTTCGGTACTGACCAGGAAATGAACGAATGTTCTTAGTATTGTATTGTATAAAAGTGGAAACGAGATGCAAATACCGGCATTTGCGCTCATACACTTGCTCTAGACACGAGCCAAAGTCGAGACGAGTTTGCACCACGCAACACACGAAATAAAATATCGTATTCATAATTAAAATAAAGTGTAATTTAGCGACCGCAGCGCACATCACAATTATAATGCAAAGTGGAACCTAACCTTGTATTAGGGCTCTAACAGTACGGGAGGCGCTAGAGAAGTGTACTATAAGACTCCACTTCCATAGATATTTAAATGGGATTGCTTAAACTTTTGTCGCGATTAAACTTCAGATACTTTTCTTTTAACAGTGCAGTTCTAAAGTACACTTCAATGACCTCAACTTTAGGTAGTGTATACCTTTTAAATATCGGTTTATGGACGGCGTGCCGTAGACGACGGTGCGATGGGATGAATGTGCTTTCTAAGCACACAACCACCGGCCCTCCTTGTACAATTAAGGGAACGCAATAACAAGTGAGTCATGTAATATGTATAAAGTAGTATATAGCATATTTTCTATGTTTTTCGATATTTAGATGAAATACTGCCAGTGTCGATGTCAAGTATATGGAACGTACTAAGGTGTAAAGAATTTAGATATTTCTGTCGGTTCTCGGCGCAGCTCGAGTAGTGTGTAATGGTACTTGTAACTTGTTTTGCGTGAACAGACCCTCGACTAGTAGGTAATGTTACGTCCGTTGCCAATAACCAAATAGTATTGAACGATTCCTCCTTTTTTAAATATATCTTCATAGTAGGTAAGTGAATGTACTTGCGCACAATATGTATGTGAGGATGGTACCTTTCGTTGGACAAAGTGCAGTCGTGGCCTGCAATATTTTTGGTAATATTTTACCTCTTTTAGGAGTCGCGCTGTCCGCTAGCCCTCTTAGATCTGTCTCGATGTAGATATTAACATGATGGCATTTAAAACTAGTGCTCATAGATTTTTTCCATTGTAGCACAAAAAAAAATATTTTTCTCTCAATTTTTCTGTAGAAGTTTCTTTAATAGATATATTTTGTAGACTAGCTCAAACACACTTTGTTAGAGACAGTTCTCGAAGTCAGCACGTACACGTACCGACGGACTGCGCATCTGACGTCACGGTGTATCTACTCTTACTACCTACGTTTAAATATATACTGAAAATCTATATTTTTAACAAATTTAATTTTAAAATATATACCTAATTAATGAAATTCCTAAAGATTAAAAAAATGAAATTTTTAATATTTATGTGTATAAATATTTATGTGTATAGTAGTGTGTACTGCGAGGTGATTATAAAATAACAAACGCTTATAATTTTGTCTCCACAGATTTGTGCAAAGAGAATATATAATTACTGTCCATGAAATTAATAATAATCTATACCTAACTGATGTGTACAAAAATCAGTATGTTTCAGGCATTTTGAATCCGACTTAATGTATGTAAAAATAAATGTTGTTTTAAAATTGTGCTATTTTATTTCGAATCCTTTCTGTGTGTTTATTAGGTTAATAAACGAAAGATGGTTATTAGGAAAATCATTTTTTTATTTATAAGTAATTTAACTAGCACACGCTCATGTAGCTAAATCATCTAGAAGTAAAACATACATACTTTCTAAAAATATTCTGGACATTCAGAACGAAACATCAACAAGCTTCTGATGAACCTCATCAAATAACATGAAACACTGTTACAAATAAATAATATTTACAAAAATATGGCAATAAAGGTACGAAATATCTTTGGTCTTGCCACCATTACAAAAAAAATAAAGCAAATAGAGACAGCAAAGTATAATATCAATACAAAACATAAAAGGCCTTAATTCGTTGTTAAAACTCAAAAATAAGTCAAAGAATTTATAAATAGTTCTAGCAAACAGTCACTGACGGATTTCAAATCACTTGAGTCGGATCAACCTTAAATAACAATAAACTAAATAGACGCACAATCACGAAGAAACGTTGTCCAAAAATTACCGAACCGCACGACACACGTATAGTTATTGTTAAATGAACGTCAAATTATTCATTTAAATTTTGGCCTTAACGCACATGTAGCGAGCGATGTGATTATGAATGAAAATTTTGCCCAACTGACGCGACGGGCCGACTTTTGCCGCGGACACTGAGTGAGATTGCCGCGGACACTGAGTGAGATTGTGCATCTTGTTAGTTTATTGTTGATCTAAGGATGCAACATTATTTGTTATGAAAATATAATTACATCTCGTATAAAAATATTGTGTTAAAAAAAGATTTTCTTTATAGATGGGCTGAATAAAAAACATTTACTGGAAATCCTATGTTGCTTACACAACAAGCAATTGTTTTCAAAGTAAAACTTTGCCCTAATATGATACTTTCTATCCAAGGGACTGTCATTTAGAAAAAAAAAGTGAAATACTGAGCGACCGTTAAAGTTTCAAAAGCGACACCTCGTCACAGCTTGTTAACATAAAAACTTAATTCTAAAACTGGAACATTCGACTTTAAACAAAACCTTAAGTACAAAATGACTTACTGGAATAAGCGTATTCACGACTTAACAATAATGACGTGCTTTAGAGAGCTAACAATATACCATAATTACTTTTTGGTACACAAAAACGTAATTTGGTAACAGAGGTTTGTGTTCCATTCACAATGTTAAGTAACCTATAAAAATCTCAAATACATTCAATGGAGTAACATGCAAATGATATCCTTAATTATGACTAACAGGCACTTTTCATTAACACTATGAGGTGCATTCATACAGTACTAGTAACCCAAAGGGAGTTACCAGATAAAAAATCCCAACACTATTACCTATATGTAAAAAACAAAAAGATATTCTCAAAATTTTATTCTGGCAACAATATTAACTTTATCTGGCAGCCCCATCTGAATGGAATGAATAAAGTTATAACTATCCTATTATAATAGGCACATTATTGCTAAACACACATTATTTAATAGTTAATTATAAAATGACTCAAAAAATAGAGGTGGTCCCGTTAAAGGCAATTGTTTAAAACTATTTACAAAAATAAAGGTCAATATTAAAAGTTGCTATATTGTATAGTTGTAAAAAACTTTGTATTTAAATGTACGTTATTTATTCATGACGCAACAGTTTTAAGATAATTTATTCTGGACAGGCAAGATTTTATGACATGGTTTCATACAATTCACTTCAATTTGCCTGAACAAATCAATTGAAACTGCTGTAAATATGGAATGTAAATCATTTTCCATATAAACCACTATGGCGATGCTGTAACCTTGTTTGGTTTACTTATTTATGAACTAACAAAACACTACTCATAAAGAAAACTTAGCCAGGCCCTACAGCGCTTTACCAGGTTCAAAGACCTTATTTTAGACATAGATGTTTTGACTGGACTTTGAAGCCTGTTTCATTTGAGGTTCAAAGTGAGACCTTATTCCAGATAGACATAGAAGTTGGGCGTACCGCAATAAGTGGTCGCAAACGCCTTACCGTGTTGCGTGGGGCACTAAATGCTATCTGATCCTTCGCCAAAGCTGTGCCGTACGCGAAGGAACTTCTAGCGCAGTCTAGTAGACTTCGCCACACCTTTGCGACGATAGTTGATGTGCGTCCACAGGCGGGAAACGCCCATTCTGTTGACAATTTATTATATTAGAATCATGTGTGTAATGTTGATAAGTCAGCTGTACAATAAAGGTTTTGGTTCGCTCTCCGGGCAGTATAAATCTTTGTGTGTATAAACATATGTATGTATATGTATCTATTTGTGTTGGTCTGGGTGCTTCCATTTAAACTCAGATAAACAATTAATTAACTAGAAGCACAATCATAATTATTCTCTAGAATATTTTTGTTATAGTACAACAAAATATGCACAAAATCTGTGCTACTTCTGTGGTCTGTATGGCTCGTTGTATAAAAGTTTTAAATGAGTATTTTGTAGTTAAAATAAATTATTTTATTACTGTTTTGTGCCAAAACAAAAGATAATAATAATGTAATAAATAAATACTTACATGACGGGGTAATCCTCAACACTGCAGCAATCAGGTCACCCGGTATCAGCTTATACGCCTTCATCTTGGGTTCTGTATCAAACAGCCCACTATTTGCTTCTTTTCTAGTAATAATTGCCTGTAATAAATACTACTTATTTTAGTTAAGCGTTAAGTTACGTAAATATATGAGTATTTAGTGAACTATAAAAATAAATCGATTTCAAACATACTTAGTTAAAAGGCGGGCTACATGTCTCAAACTAATTTTATCAAACAAACAAACAGCCTATAAACAGCTCGGTGTAGGGTACAGGCCTACCCCACACCATGGCTAAGGGGAATATAAGGCATTTATAATGTAATTCATAGTTGCTCGAAATCGTATATCGGGTGCAACCTGGCAACACTTTGTAATACACTGTACAAATCGTCAATCGAGATTCCGTCCCCGCTGGCGGGGCCATCGTCGCGTGTCCCTGTAGGTTCGCACAGTTCTATTCGCGTAACCGTTTGTGCCAGGCCGCTTTTCTACCCAACATATGTAAGGCTACCAAGCCCCCCCTCCCCTGCACGCCCTTAGCCGAGGTTCGAGTCCCGTTCGGGGACGCCCTTAGGCTCGTTGTGTAAATTTTAAGGCTGAGAGCCATCTGCACTCGCCAATTGCCCGGCAAAGCTGTAAAGGCCATCTGCGGCCAACAGCAGTAGTCAGTTCGAAAGAAAAAAAAAACACTTGGTAATTCTAAAAAGTAACTGGCAAATCCTTTCACCACGATGGCAAATACTAATGTTTTTGCCATCGATATGCTAAGAAGTCTTGACTTATGCGATCGTCAACAGAACGCACTTGTATTATATAAACTATAATTGGGTATTTGGCACCACTAATCGTTTGCACTTTCTATGAACTGTCAAAAAGGAACGTTTTATATATTTTGTATGAGATTATTGACGGTATCATTGCTCAATATCATCAACTGACCTAATATTTATTGGTTTCAGTTTTTAAAAATACAATATTGCAAATAAACAAAAGTGATCAATGAAACGACATATAAAATAAGGTGCGCTTTTATAAAATAAAATTTGTTATTTTATTGCGATGGTGGAGAATACCGAATTTATACGTACCGTATATGCGTCTGCCCCGACGGTTGGCAGCTCGTTAGCTAGCCCAGTTGGGATGTACCACACCGGACAGTACCGCTTGAACCTTAAATTACAACAAAAATACACCATTTACTTTAGTTATATCAGTATTTTTATTGAGCATACTAGGTGTGCCTCGCAGTGTTACCTGTGGTATGTTTCCAAAAAACATATAAATAAATAAATATAAATATCTACTGACATTCACGCAGCGCCATCCAGACCCAAGTTAAGCGTGAAGCCTGTATTATGGGTACTAAACAACGGATAAACATACTTATATATTTTTTTGTAAATACATATATATTATACATAGAAAACCCAGACCATTACAAACAGACTTTATACACACAAATGTTTGTACTGCCGGGGATCGAACCCGGAACCTAGGCATTGCAGTCGACCTCTCAACCACAAAACAGGGTCGTCATGACATGACCATGTCTGTTTTGGTCTAGGTGCTTCTTGTATTGATTATCGTTGTTCAGTACACAATACAAGCTCTGCTTAAATTGGGGCTAGCTGGTGCTGCGTGAATATCTGTAGATATTTACATTTCAATATCTATGGTGGCTCATTGGTGTGGACTGTTGCCTTACGACCTTGAAGCATGCATGGGTGCATGTTCAAATCCAACCAAGTACAAATGTTTTCGATTTTGCGAAATTATATGTACGTTTATCCGACGCTCTTACGGTAAAGGAAAACGTGATGAAACCTGCGCACGCCTGCGAAGAGATTTAAAGGTTGTGCTTGACGTCGGACAGTCGGCACTGAACCCTCGTAGATGATTAAGGCCTATACACCGTATAGTATAATGAGCTGAGCTGATGAAATACCTGCGAACACTCCTCGGGTGTAGGAAGGGGGTAAAATCACAAGTCCAAAGCTAAAGTTGTAAATACATACCTTCTTCCAACCTCGATTGCCGCGAACTCGTATAACTCTGCCGGTGGCCCAACGCTCCACCACAAACTCCTCCTTCCATCCCTGGGGGATAAAACATACAGTAACAAAATATCATTTCAGTAACTGATGATTAACTAAATCACCACTACTGACAGTAGTGGTGATTAAGTTAATCATCATCGCAGACGATGGTGTGCTATAGAACTTATAGAATGCGATGTTATAGGAAGATGGCTCATCAAGAACCCACACAGTTTAGACATGAAGAAGTTTTTAAGCTGTATGAGCTTTATTGTGTCTCTAGACGAAGGTGTGTGTTGCCAGTTATGACAAACGGAAGAGAAACGTGGTCGCTCACTAAGGGCCTCTTGAATGGACTCAAGGTTGCTCAGCGTGCTATGGAGAGGGCTATGTTAGGTGTCTCCCTACGTGATAAAATCGAAACGAGGATATCCATAGGAGAACTAGGGTGACCGACATAGCCCAGAGGATTAGCAAGTTGAAGTGGCAGTGAGCAGGGCACATAGTGCGTAGAACCGATAGCCAATGGGGCGGAAGGTTCTCGAGTGGCGTCCACGTAACAGAAATCGAAGCGTAGGCCGACCCCTAACCAGATGGACGGATGATCTGGTTAAGGTGGCGGGTAGCAGATGGATGTCAACTGCTAGGGATCGGCCCGCGTGGAAAACATTAGGGGAGGCCTTCGTTCAGCAGTGGACATAATAAGGTTGTAATGATGATGATGCTTTATTTAAGTAACTTTACAACGTAAAGTTTTTCGAAGCTCGTACTTTTAACCCGTGAACGGCAGTGTTCCAGACTCAATGGAAAATATATTGTTTTTGATGCTTTAAGGCGTCTTTTGCGGTCAGAAGGTCAAAACATTTCGAAACCAATGTGTAATCAAATTAGTGGGCTTAACAATTTGGTTTTTAATATTATATATTAATAAATTTAGTATCACCTATTATTTTTAAAGAATAATAGATATAAAAATATAGAAAAGCGGAGGACCGGGATATCTGGCGTAAAATGGGGGGGAGGCCTATGTCCAGCAGTGGACTTCAATTTACGAGTATTGGTTGAAGACAGAAGAAAAATGCTTCAAACGTATTATGTACCTACAAAGACGTATATTGATGACTATTATTTTTAGGTTGAATACAAAATAATTACCATATTTATTGATACATTTTTCATGATGCAGTAAACAAACAAACTTGAAATATCCAAAGTTCTACTTGAAAATTCAAATACTTTATGAACAATAACTTACATTGAATTTAAGTATATCCGTCGCGTTGTGGTGCACCAAATGGTCGTGTTCGTCTTGTGGATCGCCGATCTGTTAAAAAAGCATTTAAAATGTCATATATAGGTTCACTGTTGCCCTACCCTGGGCCCAAGATTGGCTACGCTCATGTGCGTCACACTTCTTTTATTCCGGGGACTCCGCCGTACTTTTGTTTAGTCCGATCCCTGCATGTCCTCCGTTATTCGGGGGACTTTTTGGAACTGGTTTCATCGTTGTACGGACGATGTCGTTTCGCGGACTAGTTCAACGAATGAAACAGTTGCGACCCTATGCAACTGTTTCATTCGATGAACGCAGAAGTTCGTTTCGCCACGTAAATATAGTGGCGATGCAAATATAGTTCGCAACTAAAACTGTTTTGGAGAGGTTCTTAAAATGGTTCTATCGTCACGAAATGAAAAACAGTTCTAAAAATTAGTTTCGCCTTGCGACGACCATGCCTAATTTGAACAGATAAAAACGTCTGCGGACAAATATCCATAGTCTCAGCTAGCTATAAAGTCCAGCAGTAAACTGTCACGGGTTGTTTATTCAAATTACCTGGTAGAGGGCGCCACATTCCGCGCACTGCGTCGGCCCAAATCGCTTCTGGCCCGCGTCGATGATGTACTGGTCGCTGGAACTCTTTAGTATTGGCCGTTTTGTTTTGTCCGATGAACCTGATGATGAATGTTAATATCATAATGATAATTCAAAAGGCATTTAAGAAAAAAACTTTTATTGCCGACAAAATAAGTTTTACGACAAATTTAAGCAATAATTTTGTACTCCGGATCCTAAATGATGATATAAACAATACGTATATACTATTTTGTAAATACATACATATTACATCATCATCATCAGGTCATTAAACGTCCCCACCGAGGGGCACGAGCCTACCCGTATAGGGTGATTAGGCCTTAGTCGTCCACGCGGGCCCAGTGCGGATTGGACGACTTCACACACAACCTTCGAATCTCTTCGCAGGCGTGCATGATGGTTTCCTCACGATGTTTTCCTTCACCGTAAGAGCGTCGGATAACGTACATATATTTTACGAAAATTCGAAAATACATTGGTACGTGTCGGGATTTGAACCTTAGCCCTCCCGGTAGGAAGGCGACAGTCCACACCACTGAGCCACCGACGCTCTACATATTACATATTACCATGGAATTATAAAAAATACGGACGGACTGTCACTGAACTACATATTGTCCCCGCAATGACAGCTGGTATCTATTATCTCATTTTGACAAATATTTTTTGTTTGCTGATTTTATTGTTTTAAACTAAAAATATGTAATCATTTTGACGACCCATTTGGTGTTGCGGTTGAGTGGTCGGCTGCAACACCAAGGGTTCCGGGTTCGATCCCCGGGCAGTACAAACATTTGTGTGCATGAACATGTCTGTTTGTAATGGTCTGGGTGTTTTCTATGTATGATATGTATGTATTTACGAAAAAAAAATGTATTTAAGTATATTTATCCGTTGTTTAGTACCCATAATACAAGCTTCACGCTTAACTTGGGGCTAGATGGCGCTGTGTAAATGTCAGTGGATATTTATTTTATTATTTTTATTTATTTTTTATTTTATTTTATTTGGGTAATAGTAGACACTTCAAGTATGACGTTATAGCAGCCATATATATTTATTTTCGCCGTAAATATACATGAATACTGCTAGCACCATAACATACTTTCGATGTGCGTGCTGGTCCAGGGTTAGGGTTGCTAAAGATTGGAAACAGCTTTGGCGTTCCGGTTTTGGCTTCTGTCGTCTCCGCGGAGTTTCTGGGTCTAAAATTATACATGAAATATATGTTATCCAGGAATTACTTTTTCAATTACTTAAATTGATGCAGAAAATCCTTAATATCTTATAATATCTGTCCAAGCAATAATGTCCAGCAGTGGACTGCGATAGGTTGAATAGGAAGCAATAATGTGTTAAAAATTCTGTATGCACTTTTGTGTTTCGGGATGAGGGCACTGTAGTTAGTGAAATTACCGAGTATAGGAGTCCTAACATCTGTTGTCTCCGTGTCGGGCGCAGTGTGGCTTTACGGAGAATAATAACCGTCTATCAGTTGTTGGTCTTCTTCAATTCCTCTCTGTCATGGTCAGGCAATCACTTACCATCCGGTGAGCGTCCTGATCGTCCTGTACACTCATAACTTAAAAAAAATGTTACGCAACATCCAACAACGTGTTTTTAACCTATTGAACGCCAGGAATCCAAACACAATGGAAAATGTGTCTGGCGCTTAAAGGCGTCATTGGCGGTAAAAGGGTTAAGAAACTGCCGACGAGGTTTATGGATGCTGGGATCCGCTTACCAACTGGGGGTACTGGCACAGTTTCAGTGGACGCCAGCACAGCGGTGGCGTCGATATTATTCGACTGCGCCATCTTGAGGATCTGCTCGTCCAACATCTTCAGCTCGCGCTCAATCTCGTCCAGATCCGGGAGGACTTCTTGCGCTAAAAGTACAATAATTGTACCAATAATGGATTTTTTACAAGTTAAAGATACCTACAGCAGCGCATCCCAGTGTACGTCCCCACCGAGGGCACGAGCCTACCCGTACAGGGTTGTAGAGACCTTAGTCGTCCACACAGGCCCAGTGCGGGTTGAACGACTTCACGCACAACCTTTGAACCTATTCGCAAGCTGCCGCGGATGTTTTCCTTCATCGTAAGAGCGTCGGATAACGTACATATAATTTCGAAAATTCAAAAACACATTGGCGGGGATTTGAAACCACAGCTCTCCCGGTAGGAGGGCAACAGTCCACACCATTGAGCCATCGACGCTCAGTTAAAGTTTAAGTTCATTGCTCACAAATGCGCATGGAGATTGAACCTGGAACCTTTGACATCTCAACCATTGTATCACATGTGTTGTCAATATATAGAAGAGAGTAAGTCGGTAAGACCAATTTAATTAGTTAATAGTGACAGAGTTCTAGAGAAGACAAAAATGTCTGTACTGCCCAGGATTAAATCATGGACCCTGGGTGTAATAGCCAACTACTCAACCATTATTGAAAATGTGAGTTTAAGTATGAATAAAACAAGGACTCAAAGCAAAACAGAAATATATCCAGTATTGACAGATTTTAAACAAACAGTAAATTTTCAGAATTACCAACATAACAAATATGGTCAAATACACAACAGAGGATATGACCCTAGTGTTGGCAATGTACAAATATATGACAATGCAATGGAAAACTTGTCTAGGGAAATCTATTTGCATACAATGTATACATATTTTGCCTTGAAAAGTACCTACATATGCGCTACATTATTTTCATGTTAAGAGAATTTTAGCTTCTATTTTTATATCGATATCCATACTTATATTATAGATGAGAAAATGTATCTGTTAGTTTGTACGTCTTTCAAGGTAAAACGGAACGACTATGTTTATAAGTAGATGTGAAGGGATCGTGAATCTAATCCCTGACTATGAACCCAAGGACTTTATAAGTACTGCAAATGTTAACTATATATTTTTATTTCTTCCTATGTGACTGTATAGTATAATAATAATGCGTTTATTTGTAAGACACAGGTAAGTAAAAATGTTTACAGTTGGTAAGTGTCATATTATAGGATGTCACACCATCTCTTACCATAAAAAGGTGTACAAATGTTAAAAAAAAAAAACATATAAAATTTAATTGTGTGGGGATTTATTGTATTACAGGTATGTACCACTACTGAATTTATATGTCAAACAATTACTGGAATGTCAAACTTATACAAAATGTCAAAAAAATTACAATAAGAAATGTCAAACTATAAATAGTTTTATAAATATTCTTAACTAACAGGTAGAAAAGGGATTTTATTGTTGTCTATCCCTCACTACAGTTTTTCATGTGAAAGCTTAAGGTACATGTAAACGTTCATCAGATGTGTAAGTCAATGACCGCTAGAAGGACAAAAAATACATTTTGAAAAATTAAGTACAGGTAAAATGACATAGTATCATCGTTTTTCTTACATTTCCGTCGGAAATAGCAAATATACTTACAATGATCACTACGCATATCGCACCACCCACAGAATAAAGCATCAAATGCTATTACTGTAATTTAATAAGAATTATTAAATTACAGTAACAGGTTGTGGCAGGCGTGCGCAGGTTTCCTCACGATGTTTTCCTTCACCGTAAGAGCGTGGGATAACGTACATATATTTTTCGAAAATACCTTGGTACGTGGCGGGATTTATACCACAACCCTCCCGGTAGGAGGGCGACACTCTAGACCATTGAGCCACTGACATCATAATCTTAATCACCATTATTTGCAGCATCAGTACATAAAAATGTGGACATAGAGATGTTAAACAATGTACAAATAAACCTTTATCAAGGTATTGTGAATAATATCAATAGTATAATCCCTAATGTTTCGTACTAAAAAGGGTGTGATATACGGACGAACAAACAGGACATGACGATTCTAGAAGGGTTCTATTTTTTGCTCTATGGCTACGTAACCCTAAAAAATAAAGAATGTTTTCCGCGTTCTTTTTCAAAAAAAGTAATTAATTCCAGTGGCAGCTGTAGTCACTCATGTGACATTAAGTTTTAAGCGAGCCATATTAAAGCATAAGAGTCGGAGTAGTCGCATTTAAAGAGGACTGAATACATAATTATATGTAATATGAATAAATAAATAACAAAACTCACGTTCAGTTGCATTGTCATCCACAAAGATATATCCACCTTCGACCGGCAGGAACTGGCTATTCTTCGCCATATCCCCGTGACTTTCCACGTGCCCCACTGGTTCACCCATCACCACATCGTCACTGCTCGGCATTCCTTCGGGCTTTGAGCCCAACAATGTCATCTCAGCTCCCAACTCCACAATGACCGCTTGCCCATCTTGCGGTACCATTTCGACTGGTACAGGAACTACAGTGACTGGTTGAAATATAGGATTGGTTTCTTCTATGACAGTACTGTTAAAGCAGGGAAGGTCGGGCTTAGCCTTGAACATGGATAGCTCCGATTCAGGCACATCCTCTTCAGTCCATTGACTGAGGAGAGCTTCGATTGTCTGTTGTTCATTTGCGAAGAGATCTGTTTTGTCTGGAAAAATAAGTGTTTTGTAACTTCAGATGGTGTTTGCAGTCTTGATATTTTAAAATCCTGTTACTATTTAAAGTTACAATTGTTAGACAGTACCTGGTGGTAAGTGAACTATAGCCTAGATTCTAGGCTATAGTTGACTTACCACTTCTAGGCCCTAGAATATACAAGATTCTGAATATGGGACAGTATAGTTGCTAGCTTGTGACTTGAAAATGTAAGTTGCAGTATTAAGTGATGCATTGTCTCATTTTTAAGTCCAGTATATTAAAAGCAAAATAGTAATAGCTTGCGAAATAGGTGAGATTAATCAAATACGCGCACTTTGGTAAATTCAATATTAATTTCTTGTAAACTTATTATTTATTATATTATAAATAAGAATATTTGTATGAGGCAAGGTGATGATTGTCACAAAAATCCTGAACATAAGTGGACATGAGTATTTAAGTGGTGGTGTGGTCTCATAATCGGGAATTCGATTCGAATCAAAGTAGCAGCGCATTCGCACACTACTACGAAATGTTTTGTGCGAAATTAAAATTCAATATAAGGGTCTAGAACACATAGGTGGAGTTTATCGCTATAACAATTGCGCTAAAAGGTGTGCCTGTGGCTAACAATTTGGGTGTTAGCATGAGAAAGACATTTTTTTCAGACTACTGCAGCTGTTTGGTTTTTTGGTTTGGTTGGTCTTTTCAGCCTAACCGTGAAATTGGCGAGCGTAGAACTCTGCCTCAAATGTAAAAAAGCCCGTTTGTGAATCATGATCGAAAAATGAGTTTTAAATCAAAATAGCTTAATTAAATTCCGATAGTGCTACTATTATTTTATTTTCTGTTTTTATAAAAAAAATCTGTTTTTTTAAAACGTTGACGATTGCGCAATCGCAATATCATGATATATGCGACCGAAAAATATTTTACGGTTTCCTTGGTACCAGCTACTATCTTAGAAATTGTAGTCGTCAACAATTGGGCCCGCATGGTGAGTGAAAGCTTTACCTCCCCACAGTCTGGGAAGTCCTGTGCCCTGCAGTCCAACGTTGTATTGTTTTAGTAGGCTGCTTGATTAACTCCTACAGTAGTTAATGGTTAATAGTATTCATATAACTTATTCAAGGTCGTATTATCCATAAGAGTTGCAACTGTAACTATATTTTTACTATCACTCTATCTAAAATTGCTTTTCATATATTGATGAATATTTTAAAATGAACATTTCCAAAATATAACACAATGTTGGTTTGCTATATAAAAATATTATACTTTTATAGTTTATTTGTATAATTTAATTTTACCATACCTGCATAGGGTCACAAAGTTGTGTATCAAGAACCTATGTCCAACTGTGTAAATAAACAATTTGAATTGTTCCTACACTTAGAGCTTGTTTTAGTATATTATATGAGTCAAAGCAAATAACAAAGCTCCATTATGTTCTAGTACAAATCAGTTTAAATATGTACAATTGTATAGAGCAGCATAACTCATGATATAACATTGTTTAACGTTTTATTTACTTATAAATTTATTTATGAATCGACCTCTGTTATGTCTGTCTGAATATAAAAAGGGTAAATAAGCAGATTTACATTTTAATATTTTCTTTTATAAAATGTTTATTTTGTAAATTCTTGTCGTTAACTTATCTCTTAAACATAAATCTAACTGTAGGTTGGTAGTGTTAGTGTATCATAATAATATAAAGTTTCATTGAAGGAAGAGGCCTCCCACAAAACATGGCTATGGAGCGTTTGACCACAGGTTGTTGGGTGCTGTAAGTGCAATTTTATAATTTTTATTTATTCATTATATTTAATTCAGAGTATAGGTTTGGGGTTTATTATTTTATTTATATGTTTTGGTATGGTACTGACAACATAATACAAATAAAATAAACACAATTACATACATTACACATAACAATATTCATGCATTTTATTAATAAATCTAAAAATACAATAAATATTCATGCATTTTTATCACTCTAAAATTACTATATCTTCACAAGAAGTCTACATAAATACTGTATTTGGGATAAACCCCATATCACAAAGATGCCAACTTACCAATTCCTAGATCCTGCGAAGAGTTCTGACTCTTCATTGTAGTATCAATCGTACTATTCGTTAAAGCACTATTATTCAGCACTGTTGTGTTTGCTGTGCTGTTAATGGAGTTATTTTTTATGACAATCATCTTATTTTTGTGTATCTTAGGCTTGCGGATCTTATGTCTGACACCAGAGTTAATCTGTCCCGGCCGTCTCTTGCGTCTGTTGGAGTGGGAATGCGAGAAAGGCCTACGTATTTGGGCGTGGGTCACTTCAATAGCATTTGATAGTTTTGCAGTGATGCTAGTGTTAAGTTCAGGGTTACTCTTCCCATAGAAAGACTTGGCTGACAGGATCTCCTTCAATCTGTCTGTGTTGAACAGAGACGTGCGTGCTTTCGGCGCCACTTCCAGCCTGGGAAACTTCGAGTTCGGCCCGGATTCAGTAACACTGTCGTTCCTGAGACGTTTGTGACTCTTCTCGCTGTCGCACGCTGATTCAGGGCTCTCTTGTATCTCCACAACGGACCGACGGTTATGACCCAGTTTAGGCGGCGATTGGTTAGTTTCAGTATTATTATGTGGTGTTTTCAACATCTGAGTTGGCGATATAATAGTGCTCATGTCCATTTTGGTCAAGCACACAACTGCAGTCTTCATTGGAGATGTTATATTCTTTTTATTTTCCATCAAAACTCCCTGGAAGTTGCGGAACTGTGGAGTCTTTTGTTTTCGCATGGATCTACGGGTTGACTTTGATGGTGTGTTCTCCTTTGAATCTGTGCCAGAGTCAGTGTCAAAGTTAAGGTCTTTTAAGGAGCTGCTGCAGCTTTCCGTATCAGCAATGAGGCTTGCCAGGCTCTTACGAGCACGGGATGAGGAGGAATTGGTATACACACTAGTACATGAATGGGTGGAGGAGGGTGTGCCAGGGTGGTTGTGGAAATGTGGGGTGACTGGAGTGGATACTGAGCCGGAGCATTTGCCATCTGCACAGGAGTATCTGGTCTGATACTTCTTCAATGTGAACGGAGATTTGATGAAGTTCTTCAGATCTTGGTCTTCTTTGAGCAGTCGTTTTGTTTGGCTTCTTGTTTCTGCTATAACAAAGAAAAAAATTTATATAAATTCCACTTACTTGACTAACAAAAAATCAATACAAGTGAGACAGGTAGTAGATTATATTATTACAATCAGATTTCAATTAATTTAAATCGTACACTGTTTCTAAGAGTATACCCTGCTGAAAAGAGCTAGCAGAAACTGTTGTTATTTATTTCTAAGTAATTATTCAGCAAGAAGATATTGATCAGGTAGGTTGCCTGGGTCTCAAAATATGGAATTTGAACCATTACTATCCATCATCCATTCAAGTACAAGACTAATGTGTTTAAGTGAAAGCTCTTATTTATTGTTAACTGATATAAGAATTGTTAAAAGTTAGAATCAGAGAAAGCCATTTTATGGGCAATTTGTACATCAGTATCTTTAGCAATGCTGGGAATTATCAAAATATGTGTAGGTATAAACTTTTGTTTATTATTATTAGCACACATATTCATGCACAGATTATGTTACTGATCTACCAAACCCAAAAATGTATTTCATTTTAAAGGCATGGCAAAATAAATAATTGAATTAACTATGTTTAAGTACCATTGATAAAGCAAGTGCTTTCATCATACCTATGAAGTGTAAAAAATATTTGATAATAAATGAAGTATTTGTGATAAAATGTATTAACAAGTAATAAATTTTAATAAAATACTGAGACTAAAGTTCAATATTTAAATAATGTTTTTTAAATATAAAGGCATATTGATAAACAGAACATGATGATAACTATTGGCCAAAAAGTCAATGTTCACAGGCAACTATATCTTTTAGCTCATAGGTCATTGGCTTAAGAATTGGTGCTTGTTTAACAATGATTTTGTGACCTCATTTAATGATACAATTGTTTGTCTACAAGCCATCCCTGTGGATGCTTAACTGTTTAAGCATCAACTATTTTGGTGTGTTATATCTATTGCTCTTAGCAACTGTATATCTGTTATGAAGATGAAATCATGAAATAAAATTACTAAATAAATATCCATTCCAAA